>JABCMJ010007745.1:4893-16123 GCA_014822125.1 Arbutus unedo
ACAAAAAGACATACTAACCGTACTGATTGGCAAAAATAAGATAGGTATCCATAATATTGTGTTGGCTTCTAAATTATTAAACTAAATCTAAAATATTAATTATCTGATAAACTGCATCTTGCAGTTGCTAGTACGAAATTTCCGCGAACGCGATTTAGGTTGCCGGGAGATTCAGAGTTTTCCAAATCCCGCTAACAATTTTTGGCATGAAATTTTGAACCCCTACCAAATCACCATCCCGCCCTTCACCACAATTTTGAGTCTAGATCTCACCCTCCCAACTTTGTTCAAAACCCCGTCAATCCTCATCGACCCCTAGGGTTTTACCCATCCTTTTCTCTGTCTCTGTATACATACAACGCTACCTGTATCTATAGTTTCTGTTCCCGAAGGTTCATTTCGATGGCTTCCGAAACCCTAGATGAGAAGGAACAAGAAGACATAGCTAATGTCGAAGGCAAAGATGAAGTGAAAGAAGAAGAGAAAGAAGAGGAAGAGAGAGAAGCAGAGGAGGAAGAGAGAGAAGCGGATACGGAAATGGCGGAGAAGGAGGAGGAAGCTTCGCAAGATAAGGAAGAAACGGAGGAGAAAGGCGAAGAGAGTAAGGATGAAGTCAAGGAGGAGACCAAGAAGCCGAATAGAGGGCGGAAGGGTAGAGCCAAGAAGAAAGCTTCGAAAGATGGGAAGAAGAGCGAGCCCAGCTCAAAAGAGGCTGTTACGCCGACTAGCGAAAGACCGACAAGGGAGAGGAAGACTGTGGAGCGGTACTCTGAGCCCACGCCTGGGAGAAGTGCAAGCAAAGTATTCTCAATTGGAAAGGTATCCACACTGAAATTTGTATTGTATTTCAAGTTCTGTTATTTCTTTGTTTGTGTGATTTCTTCTTACATCAGGCGTTGTATCTGTGCAGGGTCGAGGAACACAGCTTAAGGACATTCCGAATGGTACGTATTGAAAACAATGGGGTTGGTTCAATGTGATGTAGAAAATTACCAGTTTTTGATTGAAACGATGCTTTGAGACGTGCTAAGCATGGATTTAAGCATTCGAAGTGCAATGACCGATTAACATATTTATAGGCCATTTATCCTCTTTTAGGTAGATTGTTTCTTGCTTGTCTCTTATATGTTAGGTGCTGTCATTCTACAATCGAGGTAGAACTTGTTGACTGTTTTGTCATCTATGATCTATCTAAAGCTCACTTATGTATTTTTTTCCTAAGGAGCTATTATTTCACCTTACAAGCTGAGCAGTTAAATGAGTGGTTCCGCAAGTCTTTGGTTTCTAAGATCATGGATTGAAATAGAGTTGGATGGTTTGACAGAAGTTCAAAAACAGTAATTTGTCTTGACAACTCGGTACGCATTAAAATCTAGAATTGGTTTATCTGCTCGCGTGGCCTGTATAATTGTCAGTTTTTGGCCCCGTTCGAGAACATTGGGAACCAAAAGAAACTTGACTCAGTGAATTGATAGTGCATCTGTTACGT
This sequence comes from Arbutus unedo, assembly GCA_014822125.1. Taxonomy (NCBI): domain Eukaryota; kingdom Viridiplantae; phylum Streptophyta; class Magnoliopsida; order Ericales; family Ericaceae; genus Arbutus; species Arbutus unedo. The sequence goes on from JABCMJ010007745.1 coordinate 6,383, forward strand.
CCATGTTTTGGTGTTATGGACTTATTCTAGTTTTGCAACGAGCATCCCCAACTGAACTAACGTGCTGTCTTTTAATACAAGTACGTACCTACCCAATTTCTTCATCAATGCACGATTGCATGGATTGTTTCTATTATGCTGTGATAATTCCTTGTCTGTGATCTTCATAGAGGCAATATCAATACCTGCATCAAATTGTAATTTGTGGCACCCTCACTGTTGGAAATTAGTGATCCCATGATCATCATTTAGTTTTTAAGGCTCACACCATTCCTGTTTATATATGGTTGGTAGTGGACAGGAAAACTATTTTGGTTATTTGACTCATGTGCACAGCTTTACAATTTCTAGTTCTAATTTTCGTAAGGTATAATACATTATATTAGAAACTTGGGTTCATAAAGTATATGTTCTTATGCCCAGCTGTTTGTTCGAGACTTTGATTGGCCTCTAAGCCTCTTCCACCGGAGCTACATATCAGAAACTTGAAAGCTATGAAGCACGGATACAGCTATACAACAAAACCTAAAAAAATAGGATATGGATACATCGGAGATGCAATTGTAAAAAATTGATTTTTTAAATATTTATTGCTTATGCACTTTGCATAAAAAGGAGCCGAAAGAAATAGAAGAGTAGGTGAATTAATAATACCCTTGTATCAAGTGTTTAGCACATGTCAAACATCTTAACATCAGTTTTCATAAATCCAGGAGCATTCATGTCCAAAATCCTAGAGCATTCATGTCCAATATGCATATTATATATTTCCTCCCCACAGAAGATTGATTGATTGAGAGAGAGCCTGCCTTATCCCAGAAGTATCCTGTGGTATTACAGTATCTGATATGTGTATGTGACTAGTTTTGGAGTATTTGTGCTTCATAGCTTGAAAGGAAGAATATATGATTATATAGTTGATATGACATAACTGGTATCTTTGTAAAAATTATTTATACTTTGTAGAAGACTGAAATTTACTCCAAAAAATTCTTTCCATTATGTTGGATCCAACTGATTCGACAGCCTGACAAGGTCACCCTGACTTGAATCACCATGATCGTTTTTGTTCCTGAACTTCAATTTCTGCATGCATTTCATTAATGCTGTTGGCAGCATAAAAAATTGTTCCATTGAGTTACATGTGACCATCAAGAGTGGAAGGTGTTATTCAGTTTAGAAGTTATAGTATTCAGGAGATCTTTATAATTCACTATGTTTTTACCTTAAACTGTATCTGATCTTATAATCTTTTCAGTTGCTTTTAAACTGGCAAAGAGAAAACCTGATGACAACCTGCAGATACTTCACAATATTCTTTATGGAAAGAAATCAAAGGTGACCTTTTTTATTGTGCTTTTCATGCTTCAAGCTATCTGCTCTGCTTGGTTGATTTGGGTCATTCGACAAAAGTGCATTGATGTGTCAGTTTTTTCTGTTTCATACATATTGTTAAATGCAGTATTTGCATTTGGCTATCTTGTAAGATGTTGACTGTTTTTTTTTTCCGGCAGTCATACAGTTTGAAGAGGAATATAGGGCAGTTTTCTGGTTATGTGTGGGTTGAAAATGAGGTATTTTATCTAATCCTTTTGATGTTCTTTTGTTTGTTTAAGAACTTGTATTTGGTTATCCATTCATTACCTTTTGTACCCATGGCATACATGCCTTCACATCGACAATGAGGATGAAATACTGTACCTGCTTCATAAATGATGTGTACAATGCAAATGTCAGTGCAAGAATGTTTGTTTATTTGTCTTTTTATTTATCTCTAGGAAAAACAGAGAGCTAAAATTAAGGAAAAGCTCGACAAATGTGTGAAGGAAAAATTGGTGGATTTCTGTCATTTCTTTGATATTTCAGTTAACAAGGCAATTGTGCGGAAGGTATGTTTTCGTGAACGATCACTACCCTTGTTTATGCATGGTATGTAAGTTGTCCTAAGCAGTGACTTACTGTTTCCCTGAATAACACTCTCAGGAAGAACTGTCAGCAAAGCTATTGGAGTTCTTGGAATCTCCACATGCTACAACAGATATTTTGCTTTCTGATAAGGAACAGGTTAAAACTTATCCTGCTGTAATATATGTTTTGGAAGGGTGGCAATCATAGTTTTTCACTGCGCTCTTCGATATTTGAACACTGTAAACTGTCCATGTAGTTGCATAGGCAAGACTTGTTGCTTAAATTTGTTGCTACGTCTCAATTCCAGAAAGTTAAAAAGCGAAAGAGAAAGACTACAGCAAGTTCTGCAGAGGCATCTGAAGAAGTTCCAGTCAAGGTTTGTATTGTTAAGTATTTTATCCTGACACTATCTGTACTGTTCATATGATTGCAGACAAAAAATCCTTGTGGATTTACAATTGAATTTGTATAACGTTTTGTACAACTCTTCCAATTCTTACGGTATATTTTGGCATCTTGAGAATCTTCAATTAGATCTATAGTTTGAAACTTGTTTGGATTCATATCTAGTTCAGAGTTGTGTTGAATGGTTCATTGGTTGTTGAGTTGCAAATGCCCTTCTGTTCCTAACATGACTGATTTAAGTGCCCATTTAGTATAACCAAATGGTGGAGGTTTCAATCATTTGCATTGATTGTGTTGTTCTTTATGCGTGTGGTATTAAGATAGGGACTGTATAGGTGGATCCCTTTGTTGATGTCACCTGCCTTGTTGTGAAGATGTTTTGTTGCCCGAGTAAGATATTTGTCATATGATCTGGTTGGACCTGTAATTGTGATCCCTTATTCCATCATCTCATATTCATATACGTTCATTGTTGTGAGGGGCATCACCGAAGAGCCTACCATCGAAGGACATTACTCTTTAGGTATGGCCTAGTTGTAAATATTTTTGTTGCCTGAGTTAATTCTTACTTAAGCCAAGACTAATATGAAAACCTAATATCTTTTCTTTGGCTTTGGTCCGGTAAGACTTGTGATCTGCTTGTTTCAGCACTCGGCAGTCTCTATCCGTCTTGTTTCATCCTATGGAAGTTTTCATATGGTTCAGATGGATAACTGCTTCTATAATGTTGCTTTGGTTATATTTTTATTATAAAGTAATGCGTTCCACGGATTTTTGTATGGACACATATGCTTCTTGAGGTTTACGGATTGCTTTTGTCCTGGTATGTGGAATTGGATTAAATTCCCTTGGCATGCAGATGAAGGCTTAATCACTGTTTTGATGTCCTAAGGGTTGTCTAAATGGGATGCAATTTTTCTGTTGCCTTCATGAATTGGTGCCCCAGTATGTGGCTACCATCATCTCAGCAGAATTTTTTGCCTCAGTTATCAGAAGTGTTGGATATATCTCCTTGTAATTGCTTGTTCCTTTAATGTCTAGGTGTGCATTAGGCAACCTAGCCTTTGAACGATTAGTTGCTTGTTCTTATCTAGTTGTTGGTTTAGCACACCATGTTTCTTTAATGAACAGATGTCTGGATATGTTGAACTGCAATTTAATCTCCGTAATGCTGTGGTGCAGCATTGACTACATCCTAAACCTTGACAACAATTTTTAGTGTACAGTTTCATGCTTTGGTTGGATTTACTCACTTGTAGCAAAGTTAGCATCTTGACTTAACAAATGTCATTTCATGCATTAAAGGTTTCTGTCTCAATTTGTTGTGCCAAATATTTTCAATGTTGAGATTGTATTCTTTTTGCCTCAATTGGTTAGTCTGTTGTACATAATCCGTGTCTGACAAATGTGATGCTCATGTGTCTTTGATTTATTGGACCTTTTTGGTTCTTGGACAGAATCTTATTTTGACCATGACAATCCTAGGATTACACTTGCTAGCGTGGTATAAAATGCATAATGGTCGGGTTGGTGCTCACCTGCTAAGTGTTGGCTAAGGTTTGTGGAGAACTTTCTCATACCATCAGTCATCCTTGCTTTAAATTTGGTTCAGCCTATCGTTGAATTTGGTTCAGAAGTTGTCAATGTCTAGGTGGAAGCAGGTTCTAAATCAGATTCGCATTCAACGGATTGCTATTCAATCCACCTATCAAAAAAGCAAAAAATTGCTATTTGTCCACAAATGGAACTCGTAACTAAACCTCATTATTCCTATCATGAATATCATTATCATTTTTAAGTGGACTTCTGATTTAAGCACTCCTGTCTATTCTGCTGAGTTCTAGTAGTGAACTCCTCTTCCATTTCTTGTAGGATGGTTACCCTGTTTATACTCTTCTTGATCGTTGCATTTCTGCATTCACTCAATAATCCAATGGAGAAAACTATGTGTTCTCTTTTGCCGATTCACCTATCACTTTGTTGCACAAGTATGATGTTATCTAGTGAACTATAGTTACGACTATAAGATTCTACATTTCAGTGGAGGCAAAGTCTCCTGTTAAAGACTTTCTATTGATGTGAATACCGAACTGTCATTGTACTACTACCAACGAATACTGAACAATAAGTGATCTGAAAAATTGGTGGTACTGAGACCTTGAAAAATTGAGTATGTGTGGTGTTCTTTTAATAGCATTGAAATGTTGTAGTTTGCTATGCTACGGGGGACCTGTAAGGTCATTAGATAGTTTATTGCATTCCCAAGTGCTTGCTTTTTAGACTTCTCCGAGAGCAAAATACCTGAGCAATTCGGGGGCTTTCATGTTAACATGTTGAGAACAGAAAGCAAAGCTGACTCTACATTTTTTTGAAGCATGCATCTGATTAGCAGTGTTATGATTGTTGAGGTCTTCTCTGATTTGTACATAAGCATCTATCTGTATTACTGTCTGAGTTTTGGTATTGTTTTACATTGTCTTTTGTTTAATTGTTATCTTCTAACATGTAGAGGCGAAAGAAAACCCCTCGAGTTGGCGAGAAGTGCAAACGTTCATCGAAAACTGAGGAAGATGAAGTTGATGATAAAGTTGAGCCTTCAGGCAGCAAAAATGAATCTGAAGATGAAGATGACGGTGACAATGATGATAACTCAATTCCAAAGGAAGAAAGTGATCATGAGGGGAGCAAGTCTGAAGAAGAAGAAGAAGAAGAAAAAGAAGAAGAAGAAGAAGAAGAAATTGATGAAGATGAGCCAATGGAGGAGGTGCCAGTTGAAAAGAAACCTTCAAAAAAGAACGTGAAGAAGGATTCTGGTTTCAAAGCTAGTGAGAAATCTAAATCTGTCAAGAAGGAGGGTACCCCTACAAAATCTGTCAAAGCCCCTACAAAATCACCCAAGAAATCGTCTGTCTTGAGATCTAAGAAAGATGCTGGTAGTACTGATGGAGCTTCTGGATCAGCGCCCAAGAGCAAGGTCTCTGCAAGTAAGAAGCAGAAGGTTGAAAAAGAAAGTGAGAAGGAGGTAAGTGTTGCTTCCAAGGAGAAAGGAACAAACAAGAAACAATCTAGCAAGTCTACTTCAGCCGTATCAGCAAAAGATAAAGGTGCATAACTTTCTCCGTTCTTTGATGATGCCAATGATTGAGTTTGGATAATGGTTAGTTTTGGCTTAATTTTATTATTACATTATTTTTTTGTCTTTATTCAAAAAAATTCTCATTTTTTGTTGTGTCAAATTTTTATGATTACTTGTTCGTCTAGATGAGAGAAATTAGAAAAATAAAAGAATTGAAACAAACTTGAGAAAAGTTCATGAAGTACAAAATCCAAAGGATTTGGTTTGTTTTGGATTTTTTTTTTGCCTTTAGTGAACTTTTTAAAGCTTTTGATCGTATATTTACTGATTCCTCTTGTTAAGGCGAATAAATAATCCATAAAAATTTAACACAAAACTGACAAAAGTGGAAAAAACTTGAGTAAAGATAAAACATACAAAAAAAGCCAAAATTTGGTTCTTCTGTTGGTGTTTGTTTACAGAGCACTACCTATTTGAGAAGCAAGCCTTATGATCAAGCAAATATTGTGTAATACTTTATTGTTTGACGAGTTAAAAATATGTAGAAATGGTAGATTACTCAAATATGATTTTTCCTGTTAAAATGTATGCCCAAATACCTGTATCTCTATGGCAAATTGTGAAATGCAGTATGGAAGCCTATCATTTTTCCACCTCTTCTCTGCTTCATTGGAATTCCTATTACGAAACAAACGCATTTAGAAAATTATGCCGTTCTCTATTTGGGCAGGAAAAGGAAAATCTAGAAGGAAAGCTAAGCCAGAACCCACCAACGAAGAGATGCATGCTGTAGTTGCTGATATTCTGAAAAAAGTGGACTTCAATACCGTGAGTAGTGCCTTCTTTCTAGCCTTGAATGTTTGAATGGTTGAACTTTATATTGATTGTGTAAATCTCACACTAAATTTGTGCTAATGCAGGCCACTTTATCTGATATTCTGAGGCAACTTGGTAATGCTTGCGTCTTTTTACAGTAAATTTGATATATAATCTTTGGTTGTGGTGCTAACTTTGATTGTTGGAAATGGTTAACTAGGCACCCACTTTGAAGTGGATCTCATGCACAGAAAATTGGAGGTGAAGGGAATTATTACAGATGTAATAAATAACATGTCTGATGATGAAGATGAAGGAGAGGAAGCCGAAAGTGGAGATGATGCTGAAAAAGATGAAGACGGAGATGATGATGCTTAGCCCATTTAACAAGAGGGCCGCTCATAGGGCCGTACTTGACCCTTGTAGTACAGATGAGTATGCAAATTCAGTTATCGTGGTAGTTAGTCTGTGTACAAAGGTTTCATCAGCGAATAGAGGCCCTTTAATGCCCCAAGATGGGTTGTTTGTACCATAGACGTTAACCCTTAGGTGCTTTACTTGATATTGCTCTCCAACCCCAAGAAAGTTCTTTTCCATTCCATTACAGGTTTCTTGTAGTTGTACTTAGTTGGCTAATTTTCCTGTTGCAACTCGTTGAAAGTTTTCAGAGCTTATATTTAGTTGTTTCTTGCTGTAAACTAGTAGATTTGATATGCAACAAAAGAAATGATCTGATTTGTTTTTACCCGAAGTGCTGATGCTGTAAATTAGGTTTTAGAAGTTGATTTCTATCCTGTGAATGCAGCTGCGTTGCCTGTGAAATGGTCTGCTGGCTTTTGTGAGGTCTTTTAACTCTCTTGGTAACATTCTGTCACCACTAACGTGGGGGATTTGATTGTTTGGATTTTGTATTCTTGTCCTACTGGGGAAAGGGCTTTCCCTATTATGTAAACCCCTGGGTACTGCTGTTAAGTGAGCTACTCAACAAAATAGGTATCTTGGAAGAGTAATGCTAGATGTTCTGGACACATTTGGATGCAGATGTGTTTAGAATTATTTGATGCACATGGAGCTCTTAATAATTTGTGGATCTCATGTGTATTCTACGGTTTTGGACACATTTGGATACGGATGTATTCGGAACATTTGTATTTCTAGATTTTTTGATCTTGAAATATATTTTTCTCAGCCCCATGTGCCATAGAATCTGGAAGATTGTTGAACCAGTTGTAAAAACTATAGATGTCTGATGTGTTGGAATTTATTGGTTCTTTCACCATGTGGTCCTATCTTATGGTGGTAACTGAGGAAAAATATCTTACAGCTAGCTAGCTGACTATTAGGAAGAAAACAAAAGCTAGTTGTTTCTATTGTTGTAATATGGTAATAGTATTATGGGTACAGATTGACTAATCTTCCAAGCTATTTGTGTTCAATTCAAGTAAACATGATACGGCTGAATTTAGGGCCATATGCGTAAAAATGGGATACCTACCAAGATGATTTTAAACTATAAAAACTCTATTGTTAGATCATTGTGCAAATTTCCTGTATAACTTGTATGGAGGATCAGATTTTGTTTGATTTGTGGCAACATGTAGATCTTTCCTGATGTGAAATTAAAGCTAAACTGGCTAAAAATTAATTGTAGGATTAGAGTCTGACGAAGTGCGATCCAGTAATGTGCACCTACCATACGTTGAAGGCATGCAACCTAACTAATGGAGAAACCCAAAATTATGGTGAAAGCTAAACTGCTGTGTAAAAGTGTGACCATTAGGCAATGAGAATTGGATCATAATCTCAAGGGGTGATCATCAGGTCTACACCCCCATAAGTCAGGATTTGGAGAGTTAGAGTGCAGTTTTCTGTAGTGCGAGTGTAAAATGACGTAATTATATCTGCTTTGTCCTCAAAATTTTATCGTTTCAACTTGTTATGCGAATTGTTACCAAAATGCATGAGAATCAAAACAACGTAGTTTCGAGAACAAAATGGGTAAAATTATGTCATTTTGTCCGAAATACACGCGCATTACAGGAAATTGCACTACAGCCTCATTGAATTCCTTAAGTCATGGAAATTGAAAAATAAATGAAAGTAAATTAAAAATTGTATTAGTTTTAAAAAAGTCGATTAAGTAAGCCATATTTGGATGCCAACCCTACCTAACAAACCCAACAGTCTCTCGCATCATCATCTGCTCTAAGCACTCTTGCTGGTAAAGTTTTGGTACGGTGGCAAGTAGCCAACCGCCATCTACGTGACAACAGCAGTATCTTTCCAAAAACTTGTTCAAACCAAGACTCCAAGAAACCTTCTCTCTTCTCTCCTCTCTCTCTCTCTCTCTAAACCAGCTTTGTATAATAATAATTTAGCTCCAATGAAGTATCGAAACCTGTCTTTTTCATGGGTGCATCTTTGTTAACCAAAACTATATGATTGTCAAGCTTTATATCCTATCTATTCCTATATAACTTCTCCAATGCCTTTGGCCTGGAATAGACTATTTCTGAGAACCACTCCAACTCAATTAATTCAACACTTCTGCATTACAGGTGTGCTGAATTTGAATCACGAGTTTTCTAAACCCCCCAACTTCATTAGCCTTTGTTTTGGTTTCTGTTTCTGAATCAATTTCCCAATACATCTTTCTCTTCTTCTTTTTCATTCAACAATAACACATTTATTTCACGTAGAAGAAGCCCATTTTTATGAAAACATTTTTTAAGCGTTTTTGTTTTCGGCGAAAGTTTTTTGAATATTTCTAGTTCTGAAAACTACTGATTGTGAAGCAGAGAACCAACATAGGCTTAGTTACTTCTGCATGCACCAAACACATACTGATATTGATACTATTTTCTCTCCCACAATTCACTTAGTCTCTCATTCCACTAACTTCCCTAATTTTCTGACTCAGGCTAGGGAATTTATAGGAGTCCTTAATCCCTTCCAATGGAGAATGGTGGTCACAAGAAGTTTGAACTTGCCGTAAAGCAAGGAGAGCTAACTCTTGTTACTCCGGCAGAGGAGACCAAAAAGGGCCTTTATTTCCTCTCCAACCTTGACCAGAACATAGCGGTGATAGTTCGTACGATTTACTGCTTTAAATCAGAGGAGAAAGGCAATGAGAAAGCAGTAGAAGTGATCAAAGACGCTTTGTCGAAAGTTCTAGTCCATTACTATCCGCTAGCTGGGCGATTGACAATTAGTCCTGAGGGGAAGTTGATCGTGCATTGCACTGGGGAAGGTGCGGTTTTCGTTGAGGCAGAAGCAAATTGTACATTGGAAGAGATAGGGGATAACACACAGCCTGATCCTGTGACACTTGGGAAGCTGGTTTATGACATTCCTGGTGCCAAAAATATACTTGAAATACCTCCTCTAGTGGCTCAGGTTTGTCTATTATTTGTTTCCAGTTTGTGTAGAAATAGTTTTTGAGAATTCGAAACATATTTTGATGTTTTCTGGATTGTGTTTTTTGAAAGATGAAAACAGAAAACAAAAAAGATTCCAAACAGGATTAGTAAATGTTA
>JABCMJ010007746.1:0-15583 GCA_014822125.1 Arbutus unedo
CGATTAGACGATTCGATTTTGATTCATCATTTGGTTGAGAGTAATTTGTGATATTTTCATTCTGAATTGATTCCGTTTAACCTTTTGTGCTTTCAAGCGGATCGAACTCGAACCAATTTCACTATGGATGGAATGGAAGATGACAAACTTTTCATTGAAATCGGTTCACCATTTGATGGTTTAGGATGATCAAATTGAAGGTTCCAGGTTTAATTTCTCAAAAGTAAGAAAAAAAAAATGTTCATCCAAATCTGGTCACAGGGAATCCGAAGCTCATTTTGGTTTCTCCACAGCATTGTTGTGTGGCTTATTTTCCAATCACCAGCCTGAATAGGCTCACATTAAACGCCTCATTAATATCTTAAATGACCACAATGTCCCCCACTATAATCTGCCTTTTATCGCCTACACAGGCCATATACAGAAGGTCAAAAACGGCAACACACAGAACCCCACCCAAGGCGGTTTCTCTCTCTCTATTTTTCCGGTTAACAAACAGTTCCGTTTTTCCACGTTTCACCTCTCACACGCACTCTCTCTCTCTCTCATCTGCAGCAAATTTCGGACCATTCCGACGTTTTGGATCATATCGGGGACCTAGTAGAAGTGGAGATATTTTTTATTTGATCAGCCTATATTTATCTTATCGCTCAATCTAGGGTTTCCTAGTCTCCGACAAATTCATGTCCAGATTACCATCAGAATGATATATTCACGTCTCGCGCGCTCCTTCTCTCGCTCCTCTCCCTCTGCATTTCATACGGTAACCTTTTTCTTCCGTTTTCAGGAGAAATCTGCTTTACAAACCTTGTGTACCGTAAGAAAGTTGGAGTTTGAGATTTTGTGATGAATGTTATAAATCTTTTGTAGCGTTGTTTTCTTTTTTTTGCTCGGCTCTTTTGCAGCGACGTTACAAAGCAACATACTGTTAGAAAAGTCTTACGTGCAGTTTGTGGTTTGGAACTTTTGACCATTTTACGAATCAGTCTGGTTTTTTATTATCCATTTTTGTGATGATAAAAGTTATGGAGTCTGTAGTGATGTTTGTTGCCCTTGTTTGTTGACCTTGAGGTTCAGGGAAGTAATTAAGCACAAAGATGATGAATAGGAGCAGGCAATGGAATTGTGAAAACCTATGTGCTTGTGTCCATCTCCTGGGTCTTTATTGGCTCAAGTCTCTTGATTTTCTTGTTCTATTCTTTGAACAGATTCATTTCGTTAGGGATGAATAACTCTTGATGCTTTGTTACATTGTCTTCTATGAGATGACTCATAGACCTTACATAACCATTGTCATCAGAACATATGGTATGCACCTTCTGACCCGTATATGTATTTATCTGTAGTTAATTTGTTTTGTTTTTGGTTTCTCAGCAGAGTATTATTTCTGGTAATTATGGTGTAAGGGAAGTGCTATCGAGGGAATTAGTTACTTCAAATGCATGGAGCAGAGAGGGATTGGGGCTTGTGAGGGGTTATTTAACTTCAATAGGTGCAGGATCTGGGAAGCAGCTTGTTTCTAATGCATACCTATCAGGATCTAATTCTATTTTTGCTAACCCGCTGCTTCGGCGTCTTTTTTGTAGTGAAGCTCCAAAGAAAAGAAGTAAGAAATGTTGGGTGTTGTAATCATGGTTTATTTTGCTTTGTTGTTTTTTTTTTTTCATTTGATTTTTCAATCTATGTTTGATTAGTATTTGTTTGTGTTTGTAGACTATGAGAATTATTACCCGAAAAATAGAAAAGAAATACCGAAAGAGAACAATCAGAAGTCAGAGTCCAAAGGTATGTACACAATTAATTGAATGCAATGGCAGCTCCCTCAGTGATGGAATATTGCTCTTTTAGAAGTAATGTGCTTGGTTTACTGGAAAATGGTTACTATCATGATTTTCATCCAGGGATTATTTGTCAATGGCTGCTTCACATTTTGAACTTCGAGCTTCCATGATATGATATGATGTTTTTAATTCGAAGTGATTGAGCAGCATAGCGAGCCGTGACATTCTCCATTATGATTTTGTACAATTGTGTTGCGCTGCTGCAAGACAGGCAGTGGGGATTGACCTGCCCCATGACCTCATTTATCTTCTGTTTATTTATCCTTTTAGGGACTGACTGTTTCTATTGCCAATAGAATTTATGCTGCGATGAACTTGCGCGTTTCTTTGTCTAATCTCTGCAAATTTTGCAACCACTGGTTGATGGTTTTGTGGATAGAGATTTGGGGGAGGCAGCTAGCACACTATGTATTAAGTTTCCTATGCTATTGATATCTTCTTCAAGTGCTGCCTGAAAATGCATGTTTTTTTGCCTTATGCCTCCGAGGCTTCTGTTTTTTTTTTGGCTAAGCCAGGCTTCTGTTTATATGTAGGTTTGTGATTACGTTTGTTGAGAACGTAAGCTTTTTTAAGGTTAGCCATTGCCTTGCTCAATTTGCTACATATTTGCTAGGACGACCAGAATAAAGTCTAGGAGTGGCATGATAAGATCTTAAAATTGACTTACTCTTTAGCTTTGAGCTACCATTACCTGTCTTTGATGTAGTTTAGGGTTATTTTTGTGAGTCATTTCGTTTTGTTTGGACTATGTTTATTGGTGTATTTTGACCTATGACGTGGGAGATGTCCACAGAGTTTGTTATTTTTTGTTCCTTTTCCTTCGACCAATGTAGCATGGACACGGAAATTCGAAAAGAATAGGGACAGAGATAAGACGGGGGGACATTTTCTATTATTCATACATATGTTATAAATCCAAAATTTTCTCTGAAAACAACTAGCAGATAAGTGGAGAATGACGCAGCCAGTGTGTGTTGAAGAATCAGGTAAGCTATGAATGCACAGCAAGGTAGAGAGATGAGATAGAGAGAGGTAACTAGGGGGAGAGAGATTTCGAACAGAAACGCAGAGACAGAGAGAGGACGTAGCTGTTCTGATTCCTTTTTTTGATAGTTGCTGCCGGCGGAGCTGCCGGCAATTGCCAAAGCAAGAAAGAGGTCAGGGCTTCATTTGACTTGGGGCTTTTATCGATAGATCGGTGAGCAAACAAGGACATCTTTAATGGATTGTGTATGGTAGTATGTATATTGATGTCTTATACTACACTTTTAACCTAAAACTTTTGAAGTTATGAATTTTTCACCTAAAATGTTTTAGAGCCTGCATAGTTTTCACACTGCCTTGACCCCATGCTTGCCCCCCCAAGTCTCAGGCATCATTAAAATTAAGTGGTCATAGCATGTGTTGTGTCCTGCACGTATTTTGGCATGCCCACTGCTTCTTTGACATGGTTTTGACGTTCTCCCAGGTGTATCGGTGCTACATAGCCTTGGACAAATATATAGGTGAGACACCTAGCTAGGGAAGAGTGTGGTTATTTGATGTTCGCTATAAAAGCCATCTAGCGGCTTCTTTTTGAACACCTTCGTGTGAAAATGAACGTCTTCATCTGGTTCTCTCTCCTTGAACATCTTATGTCTGGTTCTCTCTCCTTCTCTCCTCTCCCTGGACTACTTCTCATCTTTGCATCTCAGCTTCTCATCTGCAGTTCTATCTCTGTGTCATAGTCTCAGTTGCTGCAACTTCACATGTATGCCAGCATGTTCTCTACTGCTTCTGCTTCTGCTTCTTCTTCTTCTTCTTAGCTGCTGTTGCTGCAGCTTCCTTGTTCTTCCTCTTTTGGCCTCTTTATTCACCTCTGATCTGAAACTTCAATCCACTGCTTATTCATCTGGTTCTTTTGCTCCTGCTACTCATTGTCCTCCGTTGCTGGATGTCAAATAGCTGCTTATATGTATTGAATTTCATGGCTGCACTTTGAACTTGTTGAACCTGGTTTCAGGATGTGGTGGTTCTGGATTAACATCTCTGCAAATCTGAGGCTGCATAGTTTACTGTCCTTGTGCTATTGTATACACGTTCGAATCCTTATAGTTCTCCAAATTGAGTCCCCATATCGATGTGTTCTTGACCTTGGGCTGCATTAGTCTAATTCACTCTTCTGTTCCTTTGATTCATGTTTCTTATGTTTACCAGAGGAATCAAGCTCGGGTGATCATGGGAACTTTCAGGAAAACTTCTCGAAGCAGTTCCAAAATGTAGTCACACCTTTGTTATTTATTGGTTTGGTGCTACCATTAATTGTTTCAGGTCCCGGTGAGGAGGCACAGGTCAGTGTTTCTCTACATGCTCAACTCCAGCTCTTTCATAATTTAACTGCATGTCTGATAGAAAAATTCCATCATGTGTGTATGCAAGGTGCTTATTTTGAGATGTGTTGGCTTTAAATTGCTAACCCCATGACTCGTACACCTGTTTTGTTTACATTAGAAACGTGTTCGAATGAGCCACTCAGAAGCATCTAATGTGTCATTAATCCTATTTGGCTTGGATTATTTTTCTAACTTATTTTTTGTCTTTATTCAAATTTTTTTTTTGTATTTGTTATTTTTAAATCATTTTTTGTAAAACTTGTAGATAAGTCAACACAGACACTGTTTTTGGCTTATTTTTTGTCTTTTCTGAATTTTTTTTTTAATTTTTGGGCATAATTTTATACTTATCTGAAATCTCTTGTTGAGACGAACCAACAACCATAAAAAAATTGATGAAAGACAAAAAATAAGAAAAAAATTCAAATAAGGACAAAAAACTAATCAGACAATAATCCAATAATTACCACAGTCCAAATGGACCCAATTGATAAATCATGCCTCTGTATAAAGCAATAGTTTTTGTTTTAATTGCCGTTTGATTTCCTGCTTGACCAGAAAGGTGGACCATTCATGGTTATCAGAATCATACAATTCACGTTTCTAGCCTGATTCAAATTACAATCAGATTCCTGACTCCATTTGGATCTCATTTGATAGAGGAATATATTTTGGGATAGAATCAGTTAGGACTAGACGATCAATAGTGAATTTGACATTATACAGTTCATGTGAGTTTTGTATATATTGGGTCCAACAATATTCATACCCTTTCACCTCTTAATGGAATATGGATTCCTTGAGTTTTCAGTGTGGAAACAATCAATGCCTGTTCCCAATTTTTAAACATTTTGATGATGTCAGGGTTTAGTGGGAACGAATCAGACTTGACAGGTTCCTAACCTTTTTTGTCTTACGAAATGTTTCTTGAAGCTAGTGAATGGGAGGTAAAAAAGTAAGTTCAGATAACAAAAATGATTCGAAAGGAAATGAGGAGGAAGTAAGAAATTTTGGAACAATAAATAGTTCAACTTATTCAGGTGAGCATGGTTTGGGCATTGATGAAGAATTGAAGATCACAAGTTTATTTTTCTAGGTGAAGGAGGCTCTGTGTGTATATTTTTACCAGCATAAGGTGCAGCTTGCTATTGGAATAAAATAGCCAAAATTAGTGCTTAAATAGTAGGGGCCAGCAAAAAGCCCTGTCAAACTGTGAATCCAGTCCAAACCAAACCAAACCAGACCGGATCATTTGGTCCGCTTTAGTAGTGTGGTTTCGTCTCGGTTTAAAAAATTAAAAACCCAGTCAAATAGTTTGGTCTGTGGATTTATACTAATAGTTCTGGTTTTGATCAATCCAAACCGCGCTTGCGTGTTTATACAATGTACTTATATGTATATTATGAGACATCTTTGACTTAAGAGAGCGACAGACTTCTTGTTGTGATTTCATTTCAATAGTTAGGGCTTAAGAGACATAGTTGACTTTATATTTAATTAATCCATCTTAAGACACTAGTAGTTGTTGTTCTTAGTTGGTTCATTTTCGTTGACATAGCAGCATTTTATTTTGTTATTTAAGATTTATGCTTTTAAGTGGAAGGATTTTCTTCAATTCTTTAGTTGGTTTATGTTGGTGTGTTTTTGGTGAATTAATAGAATTTGTCTTAATATGATTTTTGATTAAGATTATCTATGCAATTTTCAATACTTCAAATAGTTTATGAGCATGATATTGCAATTTGACGCGAATCGTGGTTCAAAACCAAAACAAACAGTAATTTAATGGTTTGGATTGGTTTGGTTTGGTTTGGTTTTACGAGTTTTATGGAATAGTTTGGTTGTACGAATTTTATGGATTGGTTTGGTTCAAATTCATAATCCATAGGTGTTGGTTTGGTTCTCCAAATTCATAATTTGTAGGTGTTGGTTTGCTTCTTGGTTTACTATAAAACCGAACTAACATTGGAGAACCAAATTCATATTCCGGTCCACGCTCACCCCTATTAAACAGAAGAAAGTAACTAACAAGTATTGGCAACTGTATAAACCAAGTAAAGAAACATAAGTATACATATATGGACTGAACTATTATGTTTTTACCAAGAAATGACACGGTGTATACTTCTGTATTTGCCATTCTTTGTTCATCTTTTTTCATTGCTTGGTTGGATATTAATGCTTAGTGCATTTAAATTCTTATATTAATACACACACACACACACACACTCTCTCTCTCTCTCTCTCTTTCTCTCTCCCTCCCTCTCTCACTCTCTCATCTTGTTAAATAGACTGATTACTGTATATTATGCAGATTAGTTTCCAAGAGTTCAAAAACAAGCTACTTGAGCCCGGTCTGGTGGATCACATTGTTGTTGCAAATAAATCAGTTGCAAAAGTGTATGTGAAGAGCTCCCCATCTGCTACAAATCGAACCAATGATGAGGTGGTTCAAGGTCCTACTGATGGTGCCCATGGTAGACGAAGTGGGAGCCAGTACAAGTACTTTTTCAATATTGGAAGTGTTGAATCTTTTGAGGAGAAGCTGGAGGAAGCCCAAGAAGCATTAGGAATTGACCCTCATAATTATGTTCCTGTGACGTATGTATCTCAAATGAACTGGTACCAGGAATTGATGAGGTTTGCACCTACAGCGTTGCTTTTAGGGGCACTCTTCTTCATGGGAAGAAGAATGCAGGGTGGATTAGGCGTTGGTGGTCCTGGTGGTAAGGGTGCCCGAGGTATATTCAATATTGGAAAAGCACAAGTTACAAAGATGGATAAGAACTCAAAAAACAAGGTCAGGCATGGTGTTTATTACATACTCTCTGTTCTCCTAGGCATCTTATTTACCCCCATCTGTTTATGCCAATTCCTGAAGTTGATACAAGGGCTTCATAGCAACGATGCTATAGTTATGCTCCCTGAGGTTCTCCAAATGATTGCGGCCAAGAAGAAAAGTACTGACTTTTTGCACTTACACCCGCATGTTTTTGTGAAGAAAAGGCAGAGGTCTCCCATAGTGTTAGCCTGCAAAATAGAATTTCCATGGCATTGTGTACTGACCTGTTTGACCTTGCAAAATGCCTGGATTACGTATGTTGGGAAATGTAACAATATTAGTTAAGTGTGTTCTGGTTTTAGTTTAGCATTTTTTGGCCCATAAAATGGGAAAAAATGAGCAGATTTTTTGTGTGCAGGTGTGTCTCTAGCAAAGTCTTAATTTATTATTCTGGAGTTAGTCAAACAACAAAATGGATTAGTTGCTGAGACATTATGCCAGTATAGAAGTTTTTCTTTACTTTTCGTGGAGTGCTCTCATCATCCTCTCAAAATTGAACTGATTAAGTGCAGAGTTTTCATACTGATACATTCGTCTTTTTGGGAATCCAAAAACCTTTTTTGTCCGGATGGAACCAGATTAACCTACATAAGTTGCAAAAAAGAATACCCTAAATTTTGAGTGAAGTGTGATGTAGACGGAATATCTACTTTTAGTCTTGTTTCTCTTTTTATGACTAAATTGCAGAAATTCACGATTATCATACCGGGACTGGTTGTGGTATACGGATAATTTTTTCCCTTTTGAGTTTGTATGTTTGTATGTTCCTAGGAGTTCAAGGAGTGTTACATGGGCTCTTAGTACCTGTGTCCACTGGATATGATGTCAGTGCGAGGCTAGTTATATTTTTGCACTACTAAATGGTAAACTTATCTTCTTCGATCATCATGAAATTAGAACATGTCCCAAGACCCCTTCGAACTTGTCCCTAGACCCCTTCGAACTTGGAACAAACATGAGCTAAGGTGTCCTATTAAAACCAAGAAATATGAAAAAAGGGGTCTTCAACATTCACAAAGGAATCTGATGGCTGAGATTTCAAGTAAGTGTTACCCCACTTCTGGATACATATCCCGATATCTTAAGAATTAAGCTTAGGTATTTCTGATGCTTGGATACCCTAACAATCTAATCTATCTATATCCTTCGTGACATGGATGTCGAGAGTTGTACTTTAGTTTGCGCTGGAGTTTATTTTTCCTTCTCTTTTTGTGCATGCGGTTGTGGTGGGAGGAGATAGCTAGTTAATTTGATATAAGGGATTTCTATATTTTGTTGTATATTTTTATGGATTGGCCAAGAAAGGAAGATTACTTCCATTATCTTCAGTTGATTGTGATGGCCAATGCATATGTGAGGTCTCTGCCTATTTTCCTATCATCTCGGAGGGTTCAGTTTATAACTGTTAGAAAGATGTTTATGATTGGCTTCTGTGAGCAGACTTCCTTTAATTTTATTGGTGATTCAGGTATACTTCAAAGATGTGGCTGGATGTGACGAGGCAAAGCAAGAAATCATGGAGTTTGTCCATTTCCTCAAGAACCCGAAGAAATACGAGGAGTTGGGTGCCAAAATTCCAAAAGGAGCTCTTCTTGTTGGCCCTCCTGGGACAGGAAAGACACTTCTTGCTAAAGCTACAGCAGGTGAATCCGGTGTGCCTTTTCTATCTATATCTGGTTCAGATTTTATGGAAATGTTTGTTGGAGTTGGTCCGTCAAGGGTCAGGAACTTATTTCAAGAGGCAAGACAATGCGCTCCTAGCATTGTTTTTATTGATGAGATTGACGCGATTGGTCGAGCAAGAGGGCGTGGGGGATTTTCAGGAGGCAATGATGAGCGTGAAAGCACTCTAAATCAGTTGCTCGTGGAAATGGATGGATTTGGAACTACAGCTGGAGTTGTCGTATTAGCTGGCACAAATAGACCTGATATTTTAGACAAAGCCTTGTTGAGGCCTGGTCGGTTTGATCGTCAAATTAGCATTGATAAACCTGACATAAAAGGCCGAGACCAAATATTCCGGATCTATCTTCCTAAGTTAAAACTTGATCAAGAGCCATCATATTACTCTCAGAGACTTGCTGCTTTAACGCCTGGATTTGCTGGAGCTGACATTGCAAATGTTTGTAATGAGGCTGCTTTAATAGCTGCAAGGACTGAGAGTACACAAGTTACGATGGAACATTTTGAGGCAGCTATAGATAGGGTCATTGGAGGTTTGGAAAAGAAGAACAAGGTATTTTATTTGTTCCATCCTTATTGATTTATTTGCATTTATTTCTTCTGCATGTCTCATCTTAGTTATTTCAGTTGGTGTGCCTTAGTGTGTCAAAGAGAGAAGTGATCTCATTTTGTTGATTTGGCTTGAGAATTTTGTAAGCATCTATTGTTGTTCTAAAGTCACATAGAACTCTATGCTCTACACAATATGGATTGCAGTAAATGTGTAAGTGGAAGGAATGAAAAGCAATGACTAGAAAAATCCATTTTCGTGTTTGATTGCTTAGGGAATACAAATATGACAGAGGCCACTTAAAAAAACAAAGTAAAGATTGAAATAATATTGGGATGGATGGACCCTCCTCCAGATTAATTACTCCTCTCCTCTTCTTGACCTCTTCAAATTGGTTTGTGATAGAATCTGTGTTGATTCTGTTGAAGGCTTGGGATTTTCTATGATCTAGACAATATGGAAGGCTGTTTTGGTCCATGTTGTAATTGATTGGTTGAAGAGAAATACCTGAATTTCTTGTTCTTCTTTTCTGTAGGGCAAGGGGTTTGGGAGAAAGGTCAATCTAGTAGATCATTTTGGCCCTGTTTACTACGCTCTGCAAGACTTTTTTCTTGGTGTTTATTGTCAGAGAGTTAGTAACCATTTGGCTAGAGCTTTAAGTCCCTCATCTAAGCAAGAGTAAAGCCATCCGGGAGGGGGAATGTAGATGGGTTCTAATGCATGCCCCTTGGGAACTCGGTGAAGTTAGGCAATAGGTGCATCTAACCAAATGAGTTGTTTATGTTTCTCACTTGACTATATAAATTTTGGATCAAGTTTTACTCCTTTCCCCTTCATCTAACTTCTATATATGTTTTTCCTTGATACATCAAGTTGGAAGGTCAAGTGTTAAACGTGCTTGTAAACTAGTAGTTAGGAATCAGACCATTCTATTTAGTTTTCTGCACTTACTGGCATTAATATTATTCGTTTAGGTGAAAGATTTTGGCATCAAATATTCTGGATGCACCCTTTAAAGGTATTGCACAAAGGTGCAAACCATTTCATGGTTTGTTTCTCCATAAACTGGTGTAATTTTATGTGAGCTTATATGTAAGAAAAATGCTAGGTAGTCTGTACACAGATTTTCACTTCCATTCTTACATCTTCTCTCACATGTATGGGTGCAACCTTCTAAATAGTGATGCGGGTCCTCGATCACTTGTTTGAGAGCAGGAGGATGTAAGAATGTGTACATAGCACTGCTGTATAGTGAACATGTAGAATACATGTACCAAAGCAGGAACCTCTTACTGGAGGTAAAGAATCTGCTTTCTAACCTCGATTAAGCGATTCGAACCTTGTCGAATCAATCCCTGACTAGGCTGGAACCTCTCAAACATATGAATCCCGAAGTAACAGAAGAAAAAGCTACGAAGTAAGAAGTAAGATGAAATCTGCAGTCCCCATAAGCGATACAAAAAAAATTGATTCAAATTTGTTGTAGCTTTTCGTATTGCTTGCTTTTTTGTTGTTGAGGTCTTGAGCCTAGAGTGTGCAGGGTGGGGAGTGGCGGTTGGGGGTAGATGGCACCATTTGAGAAGGGCTTGTTAGATTCATCAAATAAAAAATTGTTGAAAAGTTAGATGGTTTGTTGACTGTTCTTTATGCAGGTGATAAGCAAGCTGGAAAGGAGGACTGTTGCTTACCATGAATCAGGTCATGCTGTTGCTGGTTGGTTCTTGGAACATGCAGAACCATTGCTTAAAGTGACAATTGTTCCTCGGGGTACAGCAGCTCTCGGGTTTGCTCAGTACGTTCCTAATGATAACCTTTTGATGACCAAAGAGCAGCTTTTTGATGTGACATGCATGACGCTTGGGGGTCGAGCAGCTGAGCAGGTGAATATCTCACTCCCTCCTCTTTGCTTTTCCTACTTTACAGGATAGAGTGCTGAGTAATTTAACGTCAGCAATGAGGGTGTTGAGATGCTCATATATTTTACAGTTTTCTAATACAGAAAGAAAATATCTCAACCATGTCCCCAAGCATCGCATATCCCCTTCTTGTGCTTTTGTATACGTCTTGGGCATTTCGTTATTCACTTGAGCAACTTTTGTAAGCTCTTTTAAGAGTTATATTACTGTTTTTTGTGTTCATGTTTTTTTGGCGATGTTGTTTCTTATGTTTTTAACATTGTGGACAACTCGTGACTCATTCATGTGATGCTTCATTTTACTAATTAAGCATATTTAGAGACTGGGTGACAAAGCATGCTAATTTTGGGATCATATTACCGTCTTGAGTTGAAGTGGTTGCTTTGTCTCTCAAGTACCAAGTTATCTTTCTTTTCAAGTAAACTCCCAGCATGCAAAAGGATTGGTCAAAGTGATCACATGGGTTAATTCTTGAGCACTGGCGAATGGAACCTTAGACATGAATTTTCTTGTTGCTCGTAATGGCGAGTTCCTATTTATTCCTTGCGAACATTGGGAACTATTATAACAAAATGATTCCATGTGACAGGACAAATGTTTGAATCTCGTATGAATGTTGCTTCTTTGTAGATTCTGAGTTTGTTTACTCAAATTCCACCAAAATTGTGGATTTCTCATTGACGATGACATGTCCACCGAAGATTGGTCAAGGGACTGGTGATCTCTGTGTGATTTTACTTGAGATGCTGAACCATTTTGGGGAATAATCTATATTTCCGAAAGCATGTTCTCGGATAAACTGTCTGATCCCTTGTGCCAATTAGTTGCTTTAATTTTTGTCTGATACTCTTATTTGCTTAACAAATTACCTGTTGCACCTTTCCATTCTCATGAATCTGATTTTTCTTTGGAAGTAGGTATTGCTGGGAAAGATTTCAACGGGAGCCCAAAATGACCTGGAGAAGGTGACCAAGATGACCTATGCCCAAGTGGCTGTCTATGGTTTCAGCGACAAAGTAGGTCTTCTTTCCTTCCCTCAAAGGGACGATTCGTTTGAGATGACCAAGCCCTACAGCAGCAAGACTGCTGCGATTATTGACAACGAAGTGAGAGAATGGGTGGGAAAGGCATACGAGCGCACTCTACAGCTGATAGAGGAACACAAAGAGCACATTGCAAAAATTGCAGAGTTGTTGCTTGAGAAGGAGGTCCTTCATCAAGATGACTTGGTTCGAGTACTGGGTGAACGCCCATTTAAGAGCAGTGAGCCCACAAATTATGACAGGTTCAAGCAAGGGTTTCAAGAAGATGATAAAGAAATTACACAGACGAATCGAGGCGGTACTGCAGATGATGATGGGTCATTGCCTTTGGAACCTGAGGTGGTGCCGGCATAGTGAATAAATAGGCTTAGGGTTGTATAAATGATCTGTTTTAGGTGGTTTCACTTGTCAATCTCCGTTTATTCTATATTAGGAAGACTTTTCCGACCATACCCTGATGTGGAACTAACTCAGCAAAGGGTTTATATGTGGGTTTAGGCCCTCTTTGGCCTGTGGTTCTAAAAGAATTATCTTCTAGTTGAAGAGGTAGTAATTCACAGCATTTGGACTAAATTAAAGGGAGGGAAGGTTGAGTTTCAACCTGGCCCATGGCTGGGTGGGTGTTGATTGGGTCAGGATGCGAAATAACATAAATGTTCCTTTTCACAATCAGATGGGTCCTTACAGTTTTGCAGGACAAATTTTTTTACGTTTTTTCCCAAGTTAAAAGAAGACGAACATTAATTGTTTAACACCTTAAAATATTTTTGTTTAAACGAATTATAGTAACTTATTTTGTCCAAAGAGTTTTATAATTTAATAATTCAGTCAAGTTAAATAAAGTATTAATTTTTAAGTGGTAGTTTAGAACTTGTTTATTTGTTTGTTGTTTTCAATTTCTATGTTGTCTATCTATTTCTTTATGCTGTGTTTGTTTCTGAAGAAATGATTTGTAAAAAAAGCAGATAGTGATTATTATAAAAACAGTTATTAGGTGGATGAAACATGATTAGTAGCGGAACTCTTGGCAAGGATCTTTGTGAGTGACTTTTATAATTTTATATTGGACTTCAGTTGCTTTCTAGTTTCTAGCTTGGGTCTGGTTTGATTTGAACGTTTTATTGGTTTATTTTTTGTTTGAATCTGAACAATAATATGGATTAACTAGCGGGTTGTCTTTACTTGAAGACAAAAAAAATCTATAGTGTTCAGGATGTGTCCCTCATGTGTCTCCCCTGAAAGCATGTTAAAATTTAATGGGCGTGCCGTGTGATGTGTACCATACAAGTCCTTTACATGTCCCAACTTGTTTGTCACATATACGACGATCTCCTTGAAGTGTTTGTGCTTCATAATATGCCACATAATTGATTTCTTAACCAAAACCAAATAGTCGAATCAATGAGCATAGAACTGCTCAATAGATAGTTGTATCTGTGTAGGATACGTGGAGACACATAGGGACACTCACACATGGTTGTGTATTTAATTTTTATGTTGTTTGCAGGGAATGTGGTTGAGATAAACAGGACACCCACATAGGCATACATAGTGTCCCCTGCACGTCCTCCCTAAAAAGATGTTCAAAATTAATAGACACGCCATATGATGTGTACCACATGTTTGTTTGTCTATCCGACACAGATATGATAACCTCTTAAGAGTGTTTATGATTCATAGCATGCCGTATAGCTGATTTCTAAATGAAAACAATAGGTGAAACAATGAGTATAGAAACTCATAGTAGGTCGACATATCCATGTTGGATACGCAGGCAGCACATCTACGAGGCATGTCCATTTGGTTTTTATATTTTTTGAAGAGAACATATGTTGACATCCATGGGAATACAGTGTCCCTTGCGTGTCCTTGGCATGTTGCCCCTAAAAACATGTTAAAATTTGATGGACACTCCACGTGATGTGTACCATATGTCCTCTATGTGTGCCCATTTGTCCATCACGTATACGGCGACCTCCTTGGAGTGTGTGCAATTCTTAGCATGCCATGTACTGATTTGTAAACCAAAACTAACAGGTGAATCATTAAGCATAAAAACTCCTAGTAGGTTTGTGTCAAACACACAAGGACATGTCCACATGGGCACACGGGGACATACCCATGTCTTAAGTCACGACGCAAACCTAATTTGGCATGCCACATGAATCTAGATCCTACTCTCGACAAATCTGCTTTTGATAAATTTTTCATGAAATTCATTATTTTAAACTCAAACAACTCACTATCACCAAGAAGTTCTTAATAAGACGGTACCATAAATAAAAAAAATACCTATCCTAATAGTAAGAGATATAAACAAAATAGATAGAGGAAATGCACTATGAGACTATAATTTCACAACTTAAGAGATATAAGCATTCAAAGATAATGACTTAAACACTACATTAGGTTACACACATAGTAAGAGCTCGTGCCTAAAGGCACAACGCAACTAATTAGTGATTACAATGTTACGTATACATAACTCTAAAAAATTTGTAATAAAATATCGTGTCCATATTCCCTTTTTTAGCGTTCTCGTGTTTCATGTTCGTGCTTGTGTTTGTATCTATGCTATATAGAATACGATTTTGTCTTTTTGTATGCAAATGCATAGAATTTTCTAAGAAGAGTGGCTAGCAAAAATCCAAATCTAATACCCGTCATGCCCAGCTATAAGGACATTAAAATTTGATGGACACACAGGGTGTTTTGTACCGTGCGTGTCTCCGTGTGTCCGACAACCTCGTAGGAGTGTTTGTATTTCATAGCGTGCCACATAGCTAATTTATTTACCAAATCAATGAGCATAGAAACTTTGAATAAGTCGTCATATCCATGTTGGAAATGCGGGGATACACAGGGGACTCGTGAGGACAAGACCACATGGTATGTCCGTTACTTTATAATTATATGGATCAACAAACATTTGGAGACTACGATGCATGGTGGATTAGCCAATGCTTTGGTTCTGATTTTGAAGGACTAATTTCTTCTCTTATGGCTATAAAAAGGGGAACAAAAATTATGGGATAGACGACTGTGGCACTACCAGCATAAGCTGCTTGTGGAAAAGCCACCAATTTCTGTCTTATGGTCATAGCCATGAGAAACAGAGGTAGCACAATCGATATATCAGGTTGTCAAACTACCTTCGCAGGCTTGAATGTGTACACAGAGACCAAACAATAATAGCTTTTGCTCAAATCCACCGAATAAAAAAGGCACCAAATGTTCCATAAAATAAACCAAAAAAAAGGGAAAGAGAGAGGAGGAAACAGATCACCCAGTGTCTGTTAAGAAGTCACCATTGTTAAAAATCACGCAATATAAAAA
>JABCMJ010007749.1:0-12862 GCA_014822125.1 Arbutus unedo
AACCAATATATTCTATACCACTTGTAACATTGGGAGCCAAGTTTGTAATATTATTATTGATAGCAAAAGTTGTGAAAATGTATTCTCCCAAGAACTGGTCGAAAAGCTTCAACTCAAGGCCAAAGAGCATTCTCATCCTTATACCTTCTCTTGGTTCAAGAAGGACAATGAGGTCAAGGTGACTAAGACGTGTTTGATATCTTTTTATGAGACTTGGTGCGATGTAGTTCCTATGGATGCTTGTCATATTTTACTTGGGCATCCGTGGCAAAACGTTAGGCATTCCATCCATGATAGCAAGAGCAATACTTACACCGTTCTTAAGAACAGGAGGCAATTCACTTTGTTACCTATGAAGGAGAATGGGACTCCAAAGCCGCCTCCTATGACCTTGCTTGCTTCTAAGGGATTTCTCAAGGAAAGTCAAGAAACCGGATATGTTCCAGTGTTGGTTCCTATAGCTGATATGGGTGTGTTGGCTATTCCCGAATCCGTTTCTAAGCTTTTGAAAGAACATGCGGATGTGGTTCCTCAAGAATTGCCTTCCGAGTTGCCACTTTTGCGAGATATTCAACATCGTATTGACTTGGTACCCAGGGCTCTTCTTCCTAACAAGCCTGCCTATAGGATGTCTCCAAGGGAGAGGGAAAAAATTCAAAAGCAAGTTACGAATCTCTTAGACAAAGACTACATAAGGGCAAGCCTTAGTCCTTGTGCGGTGCCGACTCTTTTGACTCCAAAGAAGGATTGTGACACCCCAGCCAGGCTGCGGTGCCAGCTTTTAGGTCGAGCATCGAGGAGGGAATAAATTCTGAGCGTACCTTGTAAAAGGCTGTGAGAGCGTCAAAACCAAATAAAACTTCATAGTTAAGTATGCTTGTCCTAGAGAAATCTAGGGATGGGTGACCTAATGGGAAGTCTATGGAGTTTAGGCGGTCAAAGTGGACGATATTATACAAGGTAAGAGCAAGTATTACAAATGGTATCAGAGCAATTTGTGTACACAATCGAGTGGAGTTGAAAATTTGTGTGGTCCTTAGAGAACAAACCCGGGGTTAGGCTGTGGTGACTCTAGTGTTCACCTCCTCGCGAGGTCTTAAAATGGGGAGATTGTGAAACCTCGTTTTACATTGAAAGTCTACATGGGTGATTTTAGGTATATAATGAGCCATGTATGCTACTACTAGTAACTTGACATGTGGAGGATGTGTGTGAATAGTAGAATTATAAATAAGATCACTATCAAGTACCGATTTCCTATTCCAAGGCTAGATAATATGCTGGATTGCCTTGCCGGGTCAAAGTTCTTTTCCAAGATTGATCTAGAAGTTGTTACCATAAAATCCGCGTTTGCCCAGGAGATGAATGGAAAACGGCTTTCAAGACCCCTCATAGCCTATTTGGTATATAGTCGATGTCTTGAAGATCACTCATTCCATCTCCAATAAGTCTTTGAAATGTTGAGAAGAGATAAGTTCTATGGCAATTTGAATTTGCCGTCGATAATGTGGTGTTCTTGGGTTAGCTACATTCTATCAGAGGTTCATTCGCAACTTTAGTAGCATCGTGGCTCCTCTTACTGATTGCCTCAAACAAAAGGTGTTTGTATGGACCCAAGAAGCCGCCAAGAGCTTCAAGTTATTGAAGTCAAAACTTACCGAAGCTCCTATCTTGGCATTACTGGACTTTGACAAGACCTTTGAACTTGATTGTGATACTTTGGGAGTGGGAATTGGTGGGGTGCTTAGCCAAGTAGGTCAACCTATTACCTTCTTTAGTGAAAAGCTAAATGGTGCTAAGCTCAAGTATTCTAGATTTCTCTTTCGCAAGATCAAGTTGTGTGTTCCTAAATGCTCTTTAAGGGATCACTTATTGGCCGAAAGTCACAAGTTGGGTCATTTTGGCAAGGACACAACTCTTGGGTTACTTCAAGATGATTACTATTCGCTGGGAATGACTCGAGATGTGGGAGCCTATGTGCAAAGGTGCCAAACATGCCAACGAAGTAAGGGGATTACAACTAATGCAGGGCTTTATATGCCTTTCTGGTGCCAGACGATCCTTGGAGATGTGTTAGCATGGATTTTGTCTTGGGACTTCCTCCTACACAAAGGCGTAGTGACTCTATCATAGTGGTAGTGGATCGTTTCTAAAAAATGACTCATTTTATACCTTGCAAGAAGAGTATAGATGCAACTAATATTGTCAATCTCTATTTCAAGGAAGTGTATAAGTTGCATGGAGTTCTTACTTCGATTGTTTCCGAACAAAATGTTAAGTTCCTTGCCCACTTTTGGAGGACTTTGTGGAAGAAAATTGGTATTCACTTGCACTTTAGTACTTCTTTTCATCCTCAAACTGATGGACAAACAGAAGTGGTTAACCGGAATCTTGGAATTTATTGCGATGTCTAGTTGGTGAACATCTGAAAGGTTGGGATGACGTTCTTCCCTTGGTGGAGTTTGCTTACAACTCCTCGCTAAACAGCACCATTTGCACTTCCCATTTGAAATAGTTTACGGGTCGAAGCTTTCAAGTGTGGTTGGTCTAGTTTCTTTACCAACTCCAAAGAAAGGACACTCCAAGGTGGAAGAAATGGCTACATTTATGAAGAATGTCCACGCTCAAGTCAAGCTCCAAATTGAGAAGTCTAATGCGAAGTATAAGGTTGCCGTTGATGCACAAAAGAGGGAGGTTTTATTTAAAGAAGGGATCTTGGATGGGTAATCTTGAGCAAGGAAAGGCATCCTCGTGGAGCTTACATGACGTTGAATAATCAAAAAGTAGATCCTTGTGAAGTCTTGCGCAAGGTCAACGATAATGCGTACCAAGTCCAATTGCCCCTCATTTGACTATCTCCAACGCATTCAACGTGCAACACTTGGTGCCTTATTTGTCGGAAGATTCTACTATCACTCGAGGATAAGTTCTTTTCTTAGTACGGGAGTATGATGTAGTATGTATTTAGGGTAATTATGTTTTTTAGTAGTGGAACTATAGATAGGTGTGTATTAGTGTTTTGTGGGGACTTTTATCAATTATTAAGAAAGAAGTATCTTTATTTCCCATTTTGGGAGTTTCTCTTCCTAGAAGACCTATTGTGTGCTTGGATTGCACCAGGTAGGTCCAACACAACATCCATGCTATCATCAAACCGTGGATTTGAAGGAATGGGCATTGCTGTATCCAGGCCCGCATTGATAGCCACTCTTTGGGAAACTCTGCATATGTGGCAACCGTCCTCCAATCTTTATACCTCCTTCACCATAAACGGCCA
Source organism: Arbutus unedo (assembly GCA_014822125.1). Lineage (NCBI taxonomy): Eukaryota > Viridiplantae > Streptophyta > Magnoliopsida > Ericales > Ericaceae > Arbutus > Arbutus unedo. The sequence continues at coordinate 3,278 of JABCMJ010007749.1, forward strand.
CTGCTAAGATGCGGCCATGGCAAAGCTTTTATCCCTTTTAACATGCCCCTCATCATCTAACTACTTCATAATCATCATCCTTAACCTATAAGCTGAAAATTCAGAAAAATCCTTTGGAAAGAAAGCCGTCCTGGTTACGGTATTCAAGTGGCCACCTCCTGCTACATAATCCAATATACTGGAAGAAAATGGATCAATCACTAATAAATCACAAAAATTATGGAAACCAAGTATTCTCGTACACGAGTAGGAAAAATGTACTTGGCGACTGAGGGCATTTGCGACTCTGTTCAAAGCATCTGATTTGTGCTTGATATGAAAGGAAAACTCTTGAATATATGCTGCCCACCTGAAATGCTGATCAAACAACTTGTCTTGACTATAGAGATGCTTCAATGCCGTATGGTTTGAATACATGATGAAATCACCTTGAATCAACTATTGGTACCAAAGCTTCAATGCATGCACCATTGTTTCCAGCAACTTCTGAATGTTATGCAACAGTTGCGATTATTACACGTGGAAGTCAGTCTTACGTATGCTAGTTACCTGGTTCTCCTCTCATGAACTGGATCTTGTTCCCCTGAAATGAATTGATACTAAGCATATTGAATTTATCTTGTTTCTACTTCCCTTGAGCACATGTTCTTCACTGGATCAACTAGTCAGAACCTTCGATATCACTACCAATATTTCTTGTGAAATTAATGAACTTTACCGCCAATGTGAAAAGTTTAGCACTAGCTCTTTCTTTTTGTTTCTATTGTATGGAATTATTCATATTGTTATCTATACATTAAATTAAATTTTTTGATTTTCTGGTGGTTTATCTTCAAGCATTTCATGGTCTCATGTGCTAATTATGTACCATATGTTACTGTTTATGGGTCAATATGTCCATACGGCTATTTGCAGGCCAACTAAAAATTATAATAGCCAAATTGTATAGTTTTCCTCGATTCTGAATGCAATATTATCATTTTCATTATATCTATTTTTTCTATTTGCAGTTCTGTCCTTGAATGATTGTAAAGAACATAAGGGTTATGACAAGAATAATAACGTTTTTTTATCAGTTTGGTGAGGGGTGGGACCCGGTCATTCATCAAAGCAATATTCGTGCAATGATATGCTTGCATTTGCATCAAGGCTAAATAGTTCTATAAACTAACAATATACATAGTTTTTGTGTGTTTTTCCATTGTCCAAGCTGACTGCGCTGAGTATAGTTTGTTTAATGAACGCACAAATGGTTGATTTCATTAGAAACAATATTTCTATTTTCTTTAATGTTGCATTTATCCTAGCAAACTCGTTGAGGAAATAGTTTAATAGAGTGACATTTTCCTGAGACTTGAATCAACTTGTTAGTATAACTCTACTTTGAAGGTTGGCTACACATTATACTTTCTCATCTGTTGTATTGGGGAGAAATTTCTATACACCAGGATTTCTCTCTTTTTGCCAATAATTTACTTCGATATTTGTCTTGTTGAATTTTTTCTGTTATTTTCAGGGCCTTATACCTGGTGGTGCTTTAAAGCCCATTGATGTCAATGCGGATACAACTTATGATGTGACTGAGCATTATTGGTTCCCAATGCTGGCTGGTTTATCTGACTTGACCTCTGATCCAAGACCGGAGGTCAGAAATTGTGCACTCGAGGTCTTGTTTGACTTGCTGAATGAAAGAGGTAGCAAGTTCTCATCGTCGTTTTGGCAGAGCATTTTCCATCGTGTCCTATTTCCCATTTTTGATCATGTGAGGCATGCTGGAAAAGAGAGATTAATCTCTTCTGTTGATGATTGGCTTCGCGAAACCAGTATTCATTCGCTTCAGCTCTTGTGTAACCTTTTCAACACTTTTTACAAGGTACAATGCTCTTATAATGTTTATGGGCTTTTTTTGTTCATTGGCATGTATTCTGACATCTTGAATTCAAGAGTTTGAAGAGTAGTTAATTCAATGTAGCATAGGAACAAAAATGTTGTCCCTGTGATAGCTTTGTAATATGTGCTCTGAGTTCTACTATGGGTGCATTAATCCTTACTGTATTTGGTAAGAACCTTGGACACTTCCTAGGAGTTGTACCGTCTCTGACACATGCAAGGAGGTGCAGAGTCTGCCAGACAATCACTTGTCGGGCACTTCTCAGCATGTCAACCACGCTTCCAAGCCTTTCCACAATTTGTTAATAAGATTTTAAAGAGGTGGACATGCTTCGGACAACTTGAAATTCATGGATTGAACAACAACAAATGTATGTGTACACATCATAATCTCTTCTCCTTGGGATTTTTCAAACCTTCGTGCATTGTTAACTAGTCAACTTGAATTACTAGACATGCATATGCATGATAAATGGGAGATGTCCAACTTATTCATGATAAAATTGAACATATAGGAATCTAGAGTCCCACTTTCCTATACAAGCTCTGTTCTCTTTTATCTTTTTGTACTTACAGCCTACAAAGCTACACCTACTCTCTCTTGCTTTTCTCTTGAATGAAGAAACCACTACTTTTTATTCTAGATTAGACGGTAAGGGTGGGGAGAAAAGAGCATTTATAAACTTGCGAAGTTAAGAAAAAAAAATGAGATTTTACTCAGTTGATCTATAAACTTGCGAAGTTAAAGAAAAAGCAAAAAAAACAAGAGATTTCACTCTAGTTGATTGTATAAAAAGTGAGGGATCAAGAGTGTTGGTGAGGGAACAGGATATCAAGGAGAGATGGAAATCTTAGTTTGAGAAACTGTTCACTGAAAATCATCTAGAATGCTTAGGAGCAGAGGAAGGTTATAATTTTGTTTAGATTAAAGAACTAGTTTCTACCGTAGAATAAGAAAGTTTGAGGCAGAAGGTTCTATGAAGAGAATATAATTGGCAAAGCATTTGGATCGGTGAGGTGAGGGTGTCTTGATTAGCAAAATTACTAGACAAGACTATGATGCCTCAATAGTGGACATATTTTCATGGAGATACCTATAAGTGAGCATCAGAGATACCTATAAGCGAACATATTGTTATCCAGATTCGATTAGTACCATTTTGGCAAGATAGCGTATGATGTGACCCATAGAATCAAAGTAGGTTCCCTTAGGTGGAGGTACGTGTGGCGCAAATGAAGAATACCTAAAGCAGTGGAAGGAATTTCTATATAACTATAAGGCCCGCATTACTATGAGGGCATAAGTGGGGCAGCTAAGAGACAACATAGGCACAAGAATTATTCAGTAGAAATTTTGAAAAGCCTATCAGTTCTGGCCCCTTTTCTCTTCATCCTAAATGCCATCATCCAGGGATTAGTCAGATCTGTTTTGCAGATAATCTGTTTGTCACTTGCTATCCTAACTCTGAGTCCTTTCATATTGTAAGTTGTAACAAATGCCCTTTTAGAGTTCCACAAATACTGTGGTCTACTGCCTAAAAAGAGCAAGAGCCAGATCTACTGATCTACAGAACTGGGGTTGAAGATTCTCCTAAAATTGAACTCTGGAACCTTTTGGGTTTCAGTTTGGTATTTGCTTGCCAAATTTTTGGGGTCACACAAATTTAAGATAGGTTGAGAGAAAATAAGCTAAGGTGATTTGGTCACATACAAAGGAGATTAGTTTATGGAACAACTAAGTAAAACAATTGGATTACTCTAATGAAATAACCGGGGGCAGGGAAAAAGGCGTAACTACTGTGGATCTGTTTTAAAGGGAAGTGAATTTTCTAAATTAAATTGATTATATCGCCTCTTGACAGAGCAGAATGACAAGAAAAGATGTAGGTAGCTTAGATTGGTTTGGTTACTCTATGTTTTGGCCGGGATATTTACATATCATATTATTCAATTGAAGCAACCAAAGAGCAATCAAGTATTAGAGGTGTTTTGTAAAAGATCCTACATAATAAGAGATAAATTGAAATTATATGCCATAGGCGATAAGATGTTATTTTAGTTAATGATAAACGGTACGAAATTATTTCAGTAAATTAGGATATTTTTATGCAATGTTCATTGGATTCAACAATTCATAAAACTATGATTGTCTTTTATTAGATTATACTTTGAGCAGTATATTTGAAATAGCACGCGGAGGCATACGGAGACTGGTACGTAAAGTACAAATAGCAAAATGGTATGGTGGCCAATATGAGATTTTCAACTTTGGTCACCCTATTGCTACATTGGCGAAATGTATATTCTTGAGATATTATCATTATCCTGTCAACAATAAATAGGTTTATTATCTAGAAGAGTCTTATGTAAGTGTAAAAAAGGGTTGGATTCAACCAATTGCTCACATTTCAAAAGCTTTATTTTGTAGAGTCTTGTGTCAATGGATAAAAATTGTCTTTCCTCACATTCTCACTTTTTCTGGCTGTTCCACCCACGGAGTCCAAATACTAGTGGACTGCACACAAGCAAAGTAGTATAGTTGCATTCATTGAAAAAATTCTGCCCAATGTATCTTAGATTTCTAAATTAAGAGTTCATGATTACTTACTGTGCATTATAACTTCATGGTAGAGATTATCTTTGCTGCTGCATTTTGTTGTTGTTGCAGGAAGTGTGTTTCATGCTGCCTCCACTTTTGAGTTTGCTGTTAGATTGCGCTAAAAAAACAGACCAGACAGTGGCTTCAATATCTTTGGGTGCATTGGTGCATCTCATAGAAGTTGGAGGACACCAATTCAAGGACAGGGACTGGGAAACCTTGTTGAAAGGCATAAGGTTTGCACCTCCAATAGTCTAGCTGTCTCTTGTAAATGTGATTTTTAGTAATACTTCCACTTTTGGGTCAGGGACGCTTCGTACACAACACAACCCCTTGAGCTGCTCAATGCTTTGGGCTTTCGAGAGTCTAATAACCATAGTGTGTCAGGCAGAGATTTCAAGGTTGGTACAAGTGATGTGCCTTCTCTGAAGTCTGTTGAGAATGAGGCAATAGGTAGTCACCTGCGTTATGTCAATGATAGTGGGGATACCTATGCTTTGGCATCCCCAGACATTGGTATGGATGGCACTGTCAAGAATCCTAATGAATCCATTTTGCTGGATCACAATCAAGAAACGGGGCAGGCAATGTTTTTGGATGGTTCTGAAGGTTAGTTGTCATGATAATCACGAAACGATCCTTTGTCTGAGAAGGTTATTGCAAGTTGCTTATCAAAGAATGTCTTTATCAGCAAACCCCTTTACTAGAAACGTATTCTTTCCTGTAGGTGCACCTTCACCTTCTGGAAGATATCAAAAAAGATCTGAAGCTGGAGGCCTTCAGCAAAATCAAACAATTGGTCAAAGAATCATGGGTAACATGATGGACAACCTCTTTGTCAGAAGTTTTACGTCTAAATCTAAGGGTCGTCCTTCAGATGTTTCAGTATCATCTTCTCCATCCAAGGTATTGTGCTTGAATATATTTGAACTGCTTGCTAACTTTATGGTGCCAATTAGACCAGTTCTAAATGATTCCTTTACTCTATGTGAATGATGAATACTTTCTCATTGACAGCTAAACATTTGTCAATTTTTTATGGCTTGTATTCTGTCACTCGTTGATTTTGAAGCCTTTATTATTGTGAAACAGAAAATTCATAAATGAGATGGCATATTTTCTCAAGAAAACATTGTACAAGCAGTTTAGTCCCATTGGTGGCTATGTTTTGTTCTCTTTTATTTCCCACTTCTCTTGAAATTTTTTGTCTGTCTCAAGTGTAGTATTCGAGGTGCTAATAATCTCCTTCAGTTCCTAATCAATTGGAATCTTTTTTTTTTTCTTCCTATTTTCTATTTTTTCTCCTGCCTTTTCTCTTTCAGGGTGTATCTCATTGAACGTGATGAACTTTCTTTCTTTTTCAATTTCACTTGTCCCCCCACTAACATCAAGATGCTATGTGTTGGACTCGTGGTGTGTTCATGCAAATTATTTGGAAGAATATTGATTGGTTCTTGTAGATTGTAATTGATAGTACATCTTCATTGCTTGACTTAAGAAATATCATGCCTTGTGCCTTTTGAGTGGGAAACATGATTCACAGTATTCTTCTCCTTTCTACTTTGTTGATTTAATGCCACTTTAGTTTGCTGATGCTGTGGAGCCTGATTGTAAAGAGGAGGAAAGCCCACCGTTGATAACAATTAGGAGTAAATGCATCACTCAATTGCTACTTCTAGGGGCTCTTGATAGTATTCAGGTATTGATCTAGGTCTTGTACAATTTTCTCTTTCTTGTCATTGCTTCCATGAATCTAACTCTTGTTGTATTCCATGAGGCCCGTCTCTCATGGCAAGATGTTCATAACGTTTGGGATTTATTAGATCTTTGGAGTGGATTCTTATGAAATTAAAGAATGTCAAATATGATCAAGAGTCAAGACAACACAAAATTAGTTTTAAGAGTAGAAATCCATATGTATGTGTCCATTTATATATATAAATGTGTGAGAGAGAGAGAGATTGTGTATACACATATGAGACGCATTATTAAATGAGCCAGAGTGTAGGAAAACTGCTTTCTTTTATTATTGAATGTTTACATTGACGTTTTTTTAACATGCAGAAAAAGTACTGGAACAAGTTAAAGGCCTCACATAAGATCACCATAATGGACATTTTGTTCTCTGTGTTAGAGTTTGCTGCTTCTTATAATTCATATACAAACCTCAGATTGCGGATGCAGCATGTACCTGCTGAAAGGTAGGCTTTCCTTTTATGGCTTAGAGTATTTTCCTTTATTCTCTGTTGCTACTGCGTTTGTCATCCTTAAACTACAAGAACCTTGTCTGATAACTTTATAATTGGACAGGCCACCATTGAATCTTCTTCGTCAGGAATTAGCTGGAACTTGCATTTATTTGGACATCTTACAGAAGACAACTTCAGAAATTGATTCTAACAGAGGGGAGCAGCTTCATAACAATGTCAGTGAGGAAACGGTTAGAAGTTCGGTGGAAAATGATTCAAGCCTCACTGGTGATTCTGGCATGGGGGAGAAACTTGAAACAATAGCGGAAGAGAAACTAGTGTCCTTTTGTGGACAGGTTCTCAATGAAGCATCTGATTTTCTGTCCAGTATGGGAGAGACTGCTAATATGGATATTCATCAAGTTCTAGAATTACGTTCTCCTGTCATTGTCAAGGTATTAATCACCGATGGGTACCCTCAATGAGTCAATAGTAGGAATATATTGAAAAGGCTGCTCAATTTCACAACCTCGAAGATTTTTAAAATATCATTTTAAAAAGTTCTTATAAAAGGAAGACTTGTATGAATGACACAAGGAGTTTAGAAAATTTAAGGAAATAATTATAATATGCTCTAGTTATACTTCTTATAATAGGAAGATTTGTCACATATTTGACCTTATGCTTTTCAAATTGGGGTACATTAGGCCACCCCTTTCTCTTTTCTGTTTGTCTAGATTCTTTGCCTCTTCGGGTTATATTTGTTCTTTTTCTTTGTACTTCTAGCCTCTTTATTTTGGTTTCGTGTGTTATGATTCTACCTCCGCCTCTATATGTACCATCGCTAGTTGAGGTCACAGGAGACTTATTCTTGGCCCTGAATGTTGACTATAGTGAACTAGAGATTAACAAAGCTCATGTTTTGTGTGTGGGGGTGTCTTTCAGGTACTTAAAGGCATGTGCTTTATGAACAGCAAGATATTCCGAAAACATCTGAGGCAGTTCTATCCCTCCATTATTAAACTTGTATGCTGTGACCAGGTAACCTCCATCTTGTTTTTGTAGTGGCATAGTGCTTATTCTATTTTTTGAAAATAGCCCTCAGTGACCTTAAATGTCCACGTAAGTATGGACCAACTTTTCTGGCCGAATAACAGGGGGTTTATAAATTGCTAATTTGTTCCCAATATTCATCTTGGATTATTCATGCATTTTTTCTCCTACGGCCTTAAGAATTGTAGGGCTGTAAGAGTCGCTATGATGTAGGTGTAACTGTCCGTAACGTTTTATTTATACCACATGATGATGTACTAAAAAAGACCTACAACCCTTAACTAATTAGGCAGAGGTATATGATTACAGCTAATTGCTGGCTGGTATCGATTTGCTAGTTAATGTAGCTAAACTTTGTGCGATTGAGTAAAGATTTAGGTCATTTTTGGTTTAAACGCAAGTGGTTGGATTACTACAAAACATAGTGTTCATCTGAGACCTGCTAAATCAACCGTTTATTATAGGGTTTTTTTTGGCTCAGCAACCGTTTATTATCAGTTGACACTGCAACACCCAATCCAGCAATCATGATCAGCAGAAACATAAACAAGAAGATATGCCTACCATAAACTCCTCATTGGTTTAATCAATTACATAATCTATACCTGCTTGATCTTTGAATTTTGTGTGAAGCATTTCGGAATGCACTTGCCTACTCAAATAAAACTTGCTACTGATACAGCACATGGCCATGATATTTTTGCAAATCTGATTATCTCCATATTGGCTCAGATGGATGTCCGTGGGGCCATTGGTGATCTTTTCAGCATGCAGTTGAATGCCCTGTTGCCGCAGAAGATTTGTGTTGCACCTTGATCAAGCTTAGCAGAAGATTCAGAAAGTCGAAGTTTCTCCTTTTTTTTTAATTAATACAAGAGAATAGATAATGACATGTCTTGTTTAATTCCTTGTTTAGCAGAAAATCGTCTGTAATATTGCAGCTTTGACTTTTCTAATGGCTTGTCATGCACTTGAATTGATCACGGTCGAAACATGGATTCTATCTGGAGTAGGGATTAGTTCAACGCCCCTTGATAGAAGCTCATCTGGAATTTGGTAGAGCTCTCGAAACTCTTGGATCAAATCATCATGGGAAAGTGTCCAAAATCTATGAAAATATATGGTTCAGCACCTAAATAAGAGGCTACATACCTAACAATTAAAGTTCTGTTATTTTGTATCCTATGGCTTGACATCATTATGACGTCGAACATCGAATTGGTTTCTCCCCTAAGAGATTAGGGCCATGGATTAGCAAATTTGGGAAGAGCACTTCGGGGATCGGTACATGTCAGAACCAATCAACCTACCATTGGTGTCCAAGGATGTTTGTTTTGTTTTCAGTCTTAAAAGATAAATACGGACAATAAAAGTCTAAAAGCACGTTATTGAAAAAGATGATGATTTGACAAGTTTTGCCTTGGAACTCGTTGAAAAAACGATTGGAAATCACAAAAAGGCCTCAAAAATCTCAAACTCGAAGCATAAAGGAATAGCCAGGAACAAGACTCACCAAGGATGAGAAGATCGGACGATTCAAGAACTGGAAAATCCATCAAGATCTGTGGAGAATGGCCCTCAAGCAAGAACGAGGCTTGTGGTCTTCAGAATTCCAAAGGCCGGTAAAGGTTTAGGCTGTTGGCGGCTTCCTTATTTATAGGCTTGGAGAGAACATAAAAATGGATGAATTTAAAACAACGGGTATAGGAAATGAAGTGATGCGATTTTAATTCGGTCATTCAGTGTGCGACACATGATTTTCTCATTTAATGTGAGTGGATGCTTTGCCTGCCTCATCTGAACCAATGCACGCAAATTGTCCTTTCACCTTACGATGAGCCAATTGAAATCGAC
>JABCMJ010007750.1:0-30692 GCA_014822125.1 Arbutus unedo
CACATCATGTTTCGGTCAAAGTTTAACATATGTCCGTTTCAATATTTTTGCCACCGAGAGCTAAATTGCGTAAGCCGAGGTCCTGCCCTCGCACCCTGTTTTATTTTATGTCATATTATACATTCAACCGCTAGATGTTTATCAATTTGGCCAAGGATAATAAAATAAAATTAATTGAAAAAATTAAGTACCGAAAGGGCGATGTTGGGTGCNCCTAACACCTTCCCAACTCGTAATAGTAAATCTCCGAACCCATCTCTGTTTTCAAGACCAGATTTCTTTAAAGGAGTCATTTTACAAACAGAATCGTATTTCTGAGTCAAAGTTAAATTAGTTTTCTAAGGACATCTTCTTCGAAAATGGCCTTAGAGGGTGACTTGACACATCCGAATTTCATGTCAAGTGGCGACTCTGAATTTTTAAATAAGTCCCAGCTGTTAAACAATTTTCATTTTTCGTCGCATATCAAATCAAGAAATAATTCAGCCCCGTTCAACAATTCATTATTCGCGAGGGGGGCCGAGAAAATTTCCGAGCGCGACAGATACTTCTGGAAGGCTCGATCCGAGTCATACTTTTTGGGGCCTGTGATGGTCTTTGATCAAGACAACTGCGGTCAGCATTTGATCGACATGCCTGCAGGCTTTATACTAAGAGTGGGAAATGTTGCGCCCTACCCATGGGTGCATAAATCAAGACCAGCTCATGAAAGATGAATCGTGGACCCGCTTGGCAACGTAGACTTCTTTGCCCATTCCACATATGAAGAGCAACCATACATGATTAAAGACAGAAAGTTATTGAACCCATGGGTGCACAACTCATGGAGCTATCAAACGTTTTGGCGCTATTTTGCTTGTGTGGAGACAACATGGGAACGCAAGCACCGCCTACGTCAGGATTACCCCCACCTCTTTTAGTGACACGCCGACACTCTTTGCAAGGGATGGGTAGTGTTAGACAGTATATTTTGTAGGATTAGTGAGAGATATCTTTGTAAACACTCTAACACGTACTAAATTATAGCATACATAATCGATTTGTAAGCATGCATGATTTGGATGGGCTATTTTAGCGACTTCAGTTTTAATACAACCCTTTTTGCTTATAAAATGTGTTCTCTATTGCTCTTAATTAGGCCATATGATTGTTTAATTGCAGAAACATGAATGGAGCAAATGCATGCGACACCGCGGGACAAAGCCAACATAACCAACACCATCAACGCAATCATCCACCACCCTTACCTCCTATCGTTGTCAACCAGATAGCATCACCACCTGAACAACCATACCAACCACAAGCACACCCTCATTACTATGAGCAACCCAACCGTAGTATCCTACTTAATGAGTTTTGCAAAAGGTGACCGTCGGTGTTACTGGAGATGTCAGCTTGGGAGCCACCGAGGCTTGGATGATACAAACCAAAAACTACTCCATATCATGCAGATCCCTGACAACAGAGATCGAGTAGCCTTTGCCACGTACCAAGTCGATTACTGGTGGGATATGGTAAAGACAACCCACGATGATGAGATGATGACCTAGGAAGCCTTCAAAACTCTATTCTTGGCTGAGTACTTTCCAACCCCAATGAAGCAAGCCTTGGTTCTTAAACTCATGAATCTGAAGCAAGGAGCTAGGATAGTTACCCAATACGCTACACATTTCGAACAGCTCGTCCAACACACCCCTAAATAAGTGCCAACCAACGTCACTCGAGCAAGAAAGTTTGAGTAGGGACTCAGCCCCACATTCGGAAGGGTGTGATCATGCAACGGGAGCAAACCTACACATGAGTTATGGAGTGCACTCTTTTAGTAGAGCAAGAGGTGGCAGACTCGAGGAGATTTTTTGACAATCGCAACCGACAGCCGCAGAGTGAACCTGTCAGGACCCAGAGAGATCATGTCTTTCATGAACCCTATCATAACTCCACCACCAACAATCCCATCAATCGCAACAATATCAACAATAATAGCCGACCCCCACCTCAGCCGATCCAATAGCGGAGTGTCCTATACTCCACCCCTCACTAGCAAATTGAATCCAAACCTGTCACCTATTTTGCATGCAGGAAAGAGGGACATATCCGAAGCGAGTGCCCATCCAATGCTTCAGGGGCAAATCAACAGAGGTTAGAAATCGCTCCAACTAGGGGATCATAGCAGTAGTCACAAGGATAAGGCAGTGCCAAAATAACTTTGGGAATCAATAAAGGCCTAGGCTGAACAATCAGGCCAGACAGAATAGAGGACCACCTGGGTCCAAGCCAAACAACAAAGGAAGGATCTTTGCTCTTCAGGGAGAAGGAGAAGCAGAAGCAACAGAGGATGAAGTGAATGATCCTTTAGTCATACAAGGTACACTAGTATTATTCAACTCATGCATTATGACTTTATTTGATACATGTGTTTTGCATTTGTTTATATCAACTACATCTCTTAGTACTTTAGAATTTGTACCTAAACAACTACAAAATACTATGTGCGTCACCTCACCTTTAGGAGAATTAGTTTCTGTGGGCCTAGTTTGTAAACATTGTAAGATAGAAGTCTTAGGATTGTGCCTAACATGTTACGTCCGAGTTATAGATATGGCCGACTTTGATGTCATCCTAAGCATGGACTAGCTGTCCACCCACCGAGCTATTATCGATTGCCACCAGAAGACAGTGATGTCCTGTTTCTTAGATGGAACTTATTTCAAATTTAAGGGGGATAGGCAAGAGCCTTTGTCACTATTGAAAACCTGATCACGATGGCCCGACGGCCTAACTGGATGGTTAGCAAGTCTGATATTGGAAGAAGAAGATCATATGAAATTGGAATTACTGCACATAATTTGCGAATATGTCGACGTGTTTCCAGAGGAACTACTTGAACTACCACAAACCTGAGAACTAAATTTCACCATCGAGCTTCTACCTAGAACAACACCAATATTTATGGCATCGTTCAAAATGGTACCGGCCGAATTAAACTAATTGAAGATATAGTTTCAAGAGATTTTGGAGAAAAGATTCATCTGGCTAAGCACTTCACCATGGGGAGCTCTAACACTATTTGTAAAGAAGAAAGAAGGGACACTTTGACTCTATATCGACTATAGACAGTTCAATCGAGTCACGAGCAAGAACATATATCCACTTCCTCGAATTGATGACCTGTCTGATCAATTTAGAGGAGCAAATTATTGCTCTAAAATTAATTTACAATCTGGGTATCATCAGTTATTAGTTAAGGATTCTGACATTCAAAAGACAACATTCCAAATGAAGTATGGCCACTACGAGTTTCTCGTGATGCCTTTCGGACTTACCAATGCCCTAGCAGTATTCATGTGTTCCATGAACAAGATCTTTGCTCAATATTTGGACCAGTTCGTGGTAGTGTTCATTGACAACATATTGATTTACTCAGCTACGGAAGAGCTACATGAGCAACATCTAAGGATTGCACTTCAAATTTTGAAAGATAACCGTCTTTATGCCAAAGCTAGCAACTATGATTTTTGGATGAAATAAGTCAAATTCCTAAGACACATGGTGTCAGAGAGAGAAATTTTTGTCGACGCTAGCAAGATCAAAGCAATGAAGGATTGGAAGAAGCCTACTTCAGTTTTTGAGATTTGCAATTTTGTCAGACTAGCCAATTATTACAAATGATTCATCATGGGGTTTTTGGCCAAAACAATGACTCGGCTAACTTACAAAGGAATCAAGTCCGAATGGCACAATGCATGCGAGAAATCCTTTCAGGAGTTGAAGAATAGACTGACCAACGCCCCTATTCTTATCATTCCACAACGTGATATTGGGTACGTCGTCTATTGTGATGCATCGAAGGAAGGTTTGGTTTGTGCACTTATGCAAGAAGGGAAGGTCATAACTTGCGAATCACGACAACTGAAGATACACAAAAATAACTATCCAATTTATAACTTAGAGCTTGCCATTGTGGTACATGCACTTAAGATTTGGCGTCACTACCTCTACGATGAGAAGTTCGAAGTTTTCATGGATCACAAGAGTCTCAAGTACATAGTCACTCAGAAGGACCTGAATATGAGACAATGATGCTGGATAGAATATCTAGACGATTACGACTTCACCTTGTCCTGTCATTCGGTTAAAGCTAACGTAGTAGCAGATCCACTTAGTCATAAGTCCCAAGGACACATCACTAGCTTAGCAGTCAGAGAATGAAAACTAATGAATCAAATAAAAGAGTACAAACTTCAATGGAATGAACAACATAGAGGAGCTTATTCATGTCCAGTAATAGCTACACTAGCACTTCATGAAGAAATTCTAAACGTACAAACAGTTAACTGGGAGTCAAATCTCGTCAAGAGCCGACTTAAAGGAGAAGCATTAGTAGGGTGGAGACAGATAGAGGAATGAGGTATATTGGACGTCTCTTTGTTCCAGACTTCAAAACACTCCGAGAGTCAGTATTAAAAGAATTTCACAAGTCAAACTTTGTCTTTAACCCCTAAGAGAATAAAATGTACAAGGACTCGAGATGGACTTATTGGTGGAGCATAATGAAGAGAGACATGGCCAAGTACATTGGCACTTGTCTTACATGTCAATAGGTCAAGGAAGGACATCAGAAACCAGGAGGAACATGATAGCCTTTACCTATACCATAATGGAAATGGGAACATATTGCTATGGATTTGTTATAGGACTACCAAGGTTAGTCAGGGGCATGATGTCATTTGGATTGTCGTGGACCATTTAACTAAGTCATCGTAATTCTTACCAATCATGCTATTTGACACAATAGATTCATACAACTGACTGTATATCAAGAAGATCACCAGACTACATGGTGTACCAATATCTATCATATGAGACAAAGACTTGAGATTCACGTCAACTTTTTGGCAAAGCATACAGAAAGCCTCGGGGGCAGACCTTCATATGAGCACAATATTTCACCCTCAGATAGAGGGACAGTTAGAGCAAATCATACAAACCTTGGAAGATATGCTTAAAGCATGCGGCTTAGATTTCTAAGGCAACTGGGAGAGATATCTACCATTAGTGGAGTTCGCATACAACAACAACTACCAGGTGAGTATCGAGATGGCCTCGTATGAAGCCCTCTATAGACGTCAATGTCGATTGCCTATATGCTGGACAGAAGTGAGAAAGACCAACCTTTTGGGATCGGACATTGTATAGGAAACCACAGAGAAAGTCAAAGTCATCCAACAACGACTACTGACAGCACAAAGCTAATAGAAGTGTTACGCAGACAAAAGGACCTGACCTCTGACTTTCAACATTGAAAACTATGTTTTCTTGAAGATCTCCCCCGCAAAGGAATCATCTTATTTGGGAAAAGAGAGAAACTATCACCATGATCTATCAGATCGTTCGAGATTTTGGAACGTGCTAAAAAAGTCACCTACCATTTAGCACTTCCACCTCAGATTGATCGTGTGCATAACATATTTCATGTATCTATGCTCAGAAAGTATATGGCACATCTGATCCACATCCTCAACTGGAAAGACGTCAACATTAACGAAGACACCACTTATGGAGAAAAGTTGATACGCATCATTGACCACGAAGAGAAGACTTTACGAGAAAGACCATTTGTCTTGTTCGAGTACTATGGTGTCATCGCAACATTGAGGAATTCACTTGGGAAATAGAAGACGTCATCTGAGCCACTCACCTAGCCATTTTTGTCTCTAACACTTCGTAATTTTAAGAATGAAATTCGTTAAGAGGGATATGTTGTAATAACCTGTAAAATTGTAATTGAAATGAAATAGTCCGAGCATTTTTCACATATAATTAAAATTCTATATTTTGTGTACATGTATAAATATTTTTCATGTTTCTAAATAGGTGTATATGCATTATGTGTTATAGTTTCTTTTATAACTAATATACTATAATAAATTAATAAAATACATATTGTTAGTTTATTAGGTAACTAATGTGTATATGTATGTATATATATGTATATATGTGTATATGTAACACAGTAACATACACTGACAGACACACACATATCCATCTCTCTCTCTCTCTCTCTCTCTCTCTCTCTCTTCCCTAAACCTGACAGCCCCATCAACTCTCACCTCCCATCAACCACCCCATACCCTACTCTTCCACCCGCCATCATCACCAAGCTACCCCTACCATGGCCGCACCTATCTTGCCAACATTTCATCCAGGCCCCGCATCTCCCTTCATTTTGTTCCCCCATTCCCCTATAAAATGGAGGCCCTACCTCTAAACACACACCACCAAGAGCTACAGTAGCAAGGAGAAGAAGGATAGAGGAAGAAGGAGGAAGAAAAAATCCACGGGCAAAAGTCTGCAGGACCGACATGTGACCAAAACCCATCAATACCTTTGCGAAATTTCGAACCAAGAGTATGCCCTTCATCCTTGACCCATTTAAGTGTTGTAGAGTGATTTGAAGCAAGAGTATGCCCTTCATCCTTGAACCAAGAGTATGCCCTTCAATACCAGCGAGTTACAGATGTTGAAGATAATGTTTAGTGTCGAACATCAGGTTGGTCTTTAGGATGGTTGTTAGGCCGAACGCCAGGATCAGAACTGCACCCACAACTGGGGTCACAATCTGGAAGGGAGCCAACTATAAATAGCCTTAGTTTTATATATTACATTTGTAACCTAATTTTATTATTATTAGAGCCTGATTTTCTTTAAATTACAAATATTACCACAGCAAACATTTACAGTATAAACTAGTTTTGCCTTATTATAATTAAACCTTATTAATTTGAAAAATGATAGATTTACTCCCCGAATTTATAAAATTACTCTTATTATATTAGGAATTAACTGTCACGCCCTCGTTTTTCAACGTATAATAATCATAATTTATTATAAATAAAATCTCACAATACTCACCAATCATTCCAAATATACCCATTCACAGTGTTTCGATGAGTTTTATAAACACAATAGTTACAAAAGAGGTCATCTCAAACCAAATAGCCATTTACAAAATAAGAGAGCTTCAAAAGATTACATCAATAGTTTGGGAATCAAAATAGAATTATATTGCATCTTCTCAAAAGGGGTTGATCCAAAAGTGGTTTATAACTCTACACCTAAGCCTACAAAATACACACCTCAAGCATGCCATGTTCACCAATCTACTGTTCTGATATAGCACCTGAAATGAAAGATGGAATGAGCTACATTGGTTAGTAGGAATATCTACTCCACTATTATATGAATATAAAAGGATCAAGCATATAACATAATCTCAAAAAAAGACGCAAGCATGAAATTATGCAAACGTAAGATAAGCACATACAACACTCTCAACCATCCCGCAGCACCGTTTAATTAACCCTTTTAACCACTCATGTTTTCCCCTTAATGTTTCCCCATCTACTATCTAGTTAATGTTTCCCTCTACGCATCGCTTGCAATGTCATTCCTCGTACCCCATGTTTCAAATGTAAAGCTTGTGTGATTTACTCGCCATCCTTAGTATATCTCCGAAAGAGGGTTAGCTATGACAATTTTCATTATTGACAAGGTTTATAATATAACACACTTCCGTTGGAGGTTAGGCTAGTCATTCTCTTATTTCATTAGTTCATGAACGTACATCCACATTTCACATTTCAAACGCCAAAATACTACACAAGTGAGATCACAAGAGGGAAGCAATTACAAGCCAAGAACGTACATTCAACAACTGCACCATCACCATTAAAAATCCTTCAGTTTACTTAATGAATACTATGACTCACGTGCATCACTCACATGTACTCGTTGTGTATTAGGTTGTCATACCTGACATTCTCTCGAATGAGATCAATTCATATCATTCCTAGCACTTTCATGAAGGAGTCTAGTATCTTCCTAGCATACCCGAATGAATTCAATACATTTTCATTTCACATTCCTAGCATTCCCGAGAGGGAGTTTAGTACATTTCTATTTCACATTCCTAGCATTCCCAGAAGGGAGTCTAGTACATCCCTAGCACGCCTGGAGGAATCCAGTACATTTTCATTTTGCATTCCTAACATTCCCAAAAAGGAGTCTAGTACAATGTTCACGTGTGACGCGCATCTCACAATAATCATCCCTCTCCGGATCAAGTTTCTCGTAGATCAAATATCATAAAAATATAGACTAGCTTCATTTAACCATCAACATAAACTGCATATAGAGTTCTATGCAATCCCCAAAAACGAATGACAAGTTAATGATCAAGACACACCAACAAAAAACACTATAGAGTGTACGAGAAGCAAGCACTGGAGGTGTATGAGTAGACCTCCGCCAACATGTCACCTATCATGTCTCGTAATCATAATGGTTCTATTCTAACACATCACATAGCTTAGTTCAACCTAAGTAGTCAGGATGGACAAGGCACCCCTGACATAAGGGTCATCACCCACATCTCTATCTCTAATTGTACATGACACAACACCTCATGACAATACAAGGCCAGTCACCCTCCAAAGGGTTATGGAAACTCCTCACGACAAAGGAATAAGATAACTATTTCTAGAATAAAATTCACATTGAGTAGGCCTATGGGATAAATGACCTTTCACACAACCGCCTCACCACATAGCTCAAAACCATGTTAAAATACAAGGCACCCCTTGCTAAGTCTAGTCATAAAAAAGTATGATACGCAAAATGCTATCTTTTCAATCTAACCATCCATTTAATAACTTCTCAATTCATGTAGCCTGTCTCGTGTTAGTCATCTCTCCTATCACCTCATACGATGGTTGCTAGACAAGCTAAGTTATCTACTAGCATACTCTCCCAAGTAAGTTAAAACAATAGTCGTACCTATCACTATGGAGGTCAACACATATCCCATGCCTATCACACTTTCGACAGGACGAGCTCATAAAATCACATCATCCCACTATAGGTATATGACTCAAGACCTTGCCTCAATATTCATTCCTATCGTGTCAAATGTATGTAAGGTTCTCAAGCTTACACGATATATCATAAGTTCATAACTTGTCAATTAAGTTCCATTCAATCTAGACCATGAATGAACGGATATGCAAACAATATGAAAGTTGGACTCTTTACATACTACATCCCCAATCCATAGACACACAAACACAAACACAACAAATCTAAAGGTAATCGTGGCAATGGAATATGAAAAATGACCATCTATATAAATCATAGAACAAAATTTGAGGGTGCCCAAGGCAATATCTAAGATAACCCAAGCTGTTAGAAAAATGTTTCACAAAATCCATTCGGACATGCCTTGTCCCGTTTGGATGCTAGACTACCCCGTCCGAACATCGAAATTTTCTGTTCGGATGTCCCATTTTTAAGCCCTCTACCAAATTTCTTGGGTCAACCATCTGAACATCAAAATCTCCCGTCCAGATGCTAGTGCACGATCTGCAATTTTTGATAGATTTTTCCAACTTCTTCCAAAGGTTCCAAAACACATCCAAGGTCCTAAATAACTATTAAAACAAGTTTTAAACACATAATAAAGGTTAGATATCTCTATCTCAAACTTCAAATCGTGAGATTTGACGACGAACACAAAGTCATAACTCCACGTATCTCTAGAGCCTCAAATCTTCTCCTCCAAGCTTCAAAATCACGATCAATCTTCGGATATGGATAGAGAACGTTAAGGTCACTCTATACCTCAAAGAAATTTGGGATTGGTTTCGAATGAATGGGGATCGTAGACAGAAGGTGGGGCCCAAGTATAAAGAGAGAGAGAGATATGTATCAAATGGGGATGTGTCTTTCTCCTCTATCTCCAAAATTTGATTTTTAACAAATCTAAGGGTTCCCAACTCACTAAACATCACATATAACGCGCACACAACAAAATTAAATCCCTAGGCTTGAGTCCTGCAACTAAAGTCTCTTAACATAATAGAATAAATTATTCATTTATCCCGCGATATATATTCCGAAATGACATTTTAAAATACAAAAATTTTCTGGGTCCTTACATTAACCCTAAAAAGATTTGTTAAAACTACGTTTTTAAGCTTAACATAGTGTGTGTATCTCAATTGTTAAAACTAACGGTTGAGATTGAAACATCATTTCTCCTCTCTCTCTCTCTCTCTCTCTCTCTCTCTCTATACACATTAATCCTCTCTCTTTTCTACTCCATCGATGTTCTCTCTCCTTTCTCTCCACACCTTTTCCCCTTCCCATATCCGATGAACCCAACTATGATGATGGCAATATTTCTCTTGTGACCAACTACTAAAGGGCAATGATCGACACAAAGAACAGATTTAAGAAGAACTGAAATATTCATATTGAATAAAGAATTCATGGAAACCAATGGCAATTGATCTAGTTGAGTAATTGCCTTAACCTAAGCACTAGATATGAATTCGATCTGTGACTTATAAAATAGGTTTTTGGATACCTGTTGTCGGTGATGGTTGTGACAACTCATAAGGAGTGCCTTAGGAATTTTATGGAGCAAAATTAATTGGGTCTTAATGGTTGTAATTTTAGAATTCTTGATGGTCGCCGGAGTTGGATTTGCCCAAGAAATATCATCGTCGTCGGAGTTGGATTCGTCGGATATGGAGAGGAAAAAAAGTGTTGAGGAAGAGGAGAGAGACAATGTCGACTGAGAGAGAGTATTTTAATCTCAGCTAATAATTTTAAAAATTGAGCCTATATATATATATATATATGTATATGTATATGTATATGTGTATATATGTATATGTATATGTGTATATATGTATATGTATATGTATATGCATCAATTACTATAACCCTTGTGTTCACTCTCAAAACCAAGTAAAAACCCAAATAGGCCCAATGAATCTATTGTGCTCCCCTCTCTCTCTCTCTCTCTCTCTCTCTCTTCTTGACATTCAACCTTTTTGCTGTGTTCAAATTATTTGTTGTCATTAGTAATTTTTTTTAATTCTTGGACATAATTTTTATACTTTTAAGATTCGTCTCATTGAGACGGATCGGATCAATGATCTATACAAATTTAAAACCAAAACAACAATTGTGAAAAAAATAAATAGAAACAAAATGTACTTAAAAATAAGAGTAATGTTACTAACATATTACGTTGTAAATCAAGTTATACATTATGTCTATATGATATCTATTAATTTGAATATATATCAAAATTTATGGAATCTATTTTTATATATTTTTTATAATAATATGTCACGTAAGTATAATATACACGTTGATGGTGTTAATAAATTTATTCAAAAATTAATAGTGCAACGGTAAATATTTAATGGGTAGAAAAATTGGCAGCGGCTTCCTTTAATAGGAACGCTGTGTAAGTTTACTGCTCCCACGTTCAAGTGGCCGTCCAAATTTGGTAGTTCCAAAACATTCATTACCATTTTAAATGAAAAATAGAAACGTCAGTTTAATACGTATTACCATCATTTAATAAGGTAAACATTTTAAAATTACGCCGTCAACTTTTTCTGCTCCATCGCTCCTTTTTCCTCTTCCGTCCCATTTCCATTCATTGCCACGGAATGAATAACATCTTACCCCGCTTTCTTTTTCTCTAGCGTGAATTACACGATCCAATAAAATTACTTAACGGGCTGAAAAACTCAGGATGCCAGCTGGTTACACCCGAGATCCTTGGGAACAGCACCACACAAGATTACTACAGGCTTTTAGGAACTAGGATTCTGTGCAGTATACATGCTGGAAAGTAGAAACGCACGACCAATGATTCAGTGCTATTGCACCCTTATATAACCGATACATTTAAGATTTTATTAGTGTTTTTTTAATCATTGTAGTATTATTGCACAATACATTATTAAAGTCTAAATAAAATCATAAGTCTTATAGAAACATTTATGAAAGAAATCGTGTCAATAATTGTATAGATTTTTCATATCAACCTCACTCTCAAATAATTAAATCCTGCGCAGTGGTGGACCTCCGGTGAGGAGAGGTGTCATATGACACCCCCAATGCTCCACTATAAGTAATTTTTATTTTTTTAAGATTTTAAGAGTAAATCAAAATTTATCGCGTAATATTATTATACCTCCAAATTCTTTTGCTCAGTCAAGTTTTTTACAATCTAGTTAATTAAATTTTGAATATTTATTTTTTTGATTATTGAATACAAATTTATTTTTTAGTTATTTATTTATTTTGATGATGACACCCTCAAATATTTTTGCTCAGTCAAATTTTCTGCAATCTAATTAATTAAATTTTGAATACTTATATTTTTTTATCATTGAATACAAATTTATTTCTTAGTTATTTATTTACTTGATGGTGACACCCCCAAAATTTAAATTCTGGGTCCATCCTTTGTCGTGTGGGTTATCAAGTTTCAAGCGCATTTGGTAACTCTCTTATGTATTATTAAATAAAAAATTATATTTATTCTATTTTTTATTCATTGTAATTTTATTCAAAGTCCTTTTATAATTAATCTTTTCTGAATTCACTTATGCATGATTTATATAAGTGAATATAATATATATATATATATATATATGAAAAATAAAAAAACTAAGAATTACAAGAATCAAACACATGTGTAATTTATCCATATGTCAATCAATCATTCATGCAATTTATGGCACGAGATATCTTTCTATTATGAAATTATTTGGTGGCATTTATCACGAAGTCTTGCAACGAAGCTCAGAAGAAAACCTCAACCCATGCACCCAGTATAAAAGAAATGATAATAAAATGTTTGGTAAAGGTTTTTAAAAGATAGTTCACTAAAGTAACATTATTGAATTAGCAAGTTTTTTTTTTTATAATTTTATAATTTTTTATTTTACGTTAATTTTTTAAATTATTAATTCTTCTAAATAAGAGATTTTAAAAAAATAAAAATTTATGTTCAAAAAATAAAAATAATTCACAAAAGACGAAATATAATTCGAAACAAGGTTAATTGGGCTTATTTTTCATCTAAATGAGTTTTTTTTTTGGAACATAATTTCATGATTTTTAGGTTTTTATTCATTGAAAGGAACCAATTTATTATAAAAAATAATACAAAATAATAAATACAAAACAATTAAATAAAAATATTAATCTAATTAAATTGGGGCAAATAGAGACAGTATTTTAAAACTACTAAAAAATAATTACTCTATTGGGTTTCACTGCAACCCAAAACGCCTTATGCCTTATATTTAAACTTATAAGGTATTCAGTACATAATTCTGATATAAAAAGTCAAAATCAATCCAAGCCAACTCAGTTGCTATATTCATCATGCCCGGCTTGTTCTCATTATCTCATTGTCGGCAGAGACATCCTCTACCAAGTACCTCCCAAGGCTTAGTGTAGGCAGGCAAAACATTTTCTGTTATCAATCTTATGTATTGATTTTATTTTTAGTACAATATATACTGATATCAATATATTTATCGACATGTTATTTTAGATTTATTATTAAAATTAATATATAAAAATAAAATATCACAATTTAAAATAAATCATCAAACATAAAAGAGACGATTTTAGTCTCATTTTATATTTAATTACGAAAATAACATTAATTGAATTGTGTTTTATTTTTAAAAATATGAACCGGTGCAATACCAACCGATATTGGCTAAAACTGTCCGAAACAGTACGCTAGTAATTCGATACCGATATAAGACCGATACACAACGAGATAAATAACACTGGCTGCCACCACTTTAAATGCACACAGTGAAACTTCTCCAATTTTTCAGTATGACTGACTGGAATTAAACAAATTGCAAGTCGATGCGTTCACAGTCATAGAAATACCCCCATCAGCGGGCATTAAGTTGCAACCGTCATTTCCGTTTGGGATTTCTAGTTGATTTTTTATAACTAAAAAACAGATCAAACTCAAGTTAGTAAATAGATAATAAACTAATTAAACATAAGTTTGGATTCTTTTTTTCAACTAATTAAACCGAAGCAGAATTTTTTTTCCAATTTATGTAAGTACAAAATAATTTCGGACATTATTTTTTAATATAAACAACAAAAGTGATTTATCTTAAGATTGTAGGACAAAAACAATTCTGGAAAAATAAAGAATAAGCTGATTGATAACAGAAATAAAAATGCAAACTGAGGTCTGCGAGTACACGGTGTTTTTAAAATAAAGTCCTCTCACCAGAGTTGGAGGAATCACTTGGCGTTCATTTATCAAGATACAAGATTGGATCAGTACTGATGGCACCTCTTGAAAATCGACTAGCTGATTGTGTTGTACTTTTTCTTTCTCTGACTAGATTATACGAAGAACACTTGAATATCAGTTGGGAAGAATACTAGAAGATTTTGTTGTAGATTTTTCAAAGGAGTGCCTAATTTTTAGGATTGTGAGGACATCAAAAATTTAATTCTATAATGAATTTAAAAATTGAAACTTTGAATTGAATTTTTAGAATAAATTATGTGATTGTAAATTCAAAATTAAATTCATCATTTAAAATTCAGATAAAAATTTGAAATTTAATTCGGAATTTTAATTTAGAAATTAATTTGTAGATTAATTCTAGAATCAATTCAGGGATTACAAAATAATTGCTAATTTTAATTACCAGATATATTTCATCCATGTGTGGGGTTAAGCCCCTTACTTGGCCCAAAGAGTACAAATCAAATCAAATCAAACCGAAACAAGCCCAGGCCCACTACTCATGATCTAGTCTGAATAGACGGCAACAGCATTACATGTGCGTGTGTGGTAATTTTGAGCCAAAATTAATATTACTTAAGTCCTCGTTCCTTCGAAAAACTTTAATATCTCCAAGAGCAGAGTCAGAACTTTATGGAGATTAGGGAGGGCTCAAGCCTCCCAAAATATTTTTAAAAAATTACGATTTAGGTATGAATTTTAAAAATTATAAAAAAATTACATTTTAATCATTTCAAATTATATTCGGTCCCCTCTCTTTTTCAGAAATTTTTTTTTGACTCTCTTAAACATCGAATCCTAGTGTTGCCTCTATCCAAGACTCCAAGTGGTCCAAATTTGTAAGTAAACTTAAGACTTATATACTTCACATATATGTATTCATCTTTTCACATATATTACACATGTAGCATATTTTAAAAATTAATTTTTCATTCAAAACTTAATAGATTTTGTCTATTCTTTTAATAATTTAAACCACTCAATTAGGAGTACAAAAACTCACTTATACTCACCTCAAATGATCCTAAGGTGCTTTCAATTTTTGAGACAAAATAACAAAAAAATATGAATAAAATATAATTTTTCAACACAAAATTGTACAAGAGGATCTATTTAACGATCAAGTAAAATTTGATCAGTAATAATTAGTATAGGAAAATTGTTCATTTCATCCTAAGCACTTCAGCGTTATAATTTTGCTATAATTTTAATTGAGATCGTCGTAAATAGATGATGCAGTTGATATTTAAAAAATTAGTCGAGTTGTACGTAAATAATAAAAAAAATTTGTTCATGAATAAAATAAAGTGAAGTGCAAAAGAAAAAGTACTTCCATCTTTGTGTTCATATGGCAAATAAAAATTTGTGAGCAAATTAGATTATAATAATTTATATAATTAGAAACAATGGTAAAATAAGATTTTCACAAAATTATATTTTTTTACTGAACGAGTTTAAAAAATAAAATAATAAATACGTGAACAAATTTTCTACTAACAAAATACATTGGAATTGCAAAAAAATTAAATGACCTCATAAATGTTTTCCCGTTTCCGGTAATTGACCAGATCAAAGAGCGGCACCACGATTTTGTTGTTAGAACCACTACCACAGGATTCCTGCTCCGACCTTTAAAAACAATGTCAGTGTGTCACGGTATCCCAGACAAAAGACGCGGCATTCCAGCCTGGCTTCCCCCGATATTTTTATTCTTTCTCACTAAAACTAGGCTAGTGGGATGAATAATTATTGTGTGGTCTTGTCCAAAATTCTATAGTGAAAAGTTCTACATAAATATGTAATGATAAAAAAAAAAGTCAGAAAACTAAATGCCAGTGCTTTAAAATTACTAAATAATTATTCTATTGTGCAGCATGAGTAATGCTGGTGTCAAACACACCTACAAACATACTTGTATAGTGTTTACAGAAATATGAATCCATTTGTATGTGGTACAAGATTTCTTCGTACGGTATAATAGTATTAGTACACCTTATGATGCTTTTGGAGATAATTATGTGAATTTTTTTCAACTTTTAAATATAATTTTATACATTATAAATTTATTTGGCAAGACAAACTAATAAATTCACAAAAAAATAATATTAAATAAATAAATAAGGATAAAAAACAAAAAATTAACAACCAGAGACCAAATAGTGCCTTTGGTTATGACAATTTAAGTTACTCATTTTATGAATGTTATTTAGCACTTTATTTCGTGTAAATTATAAATGTAATTGTTTATGTATGCATATGCACATTTGTGTATGATTAAAGTATTTTTCCTACATTATAATAGAACTCCTAATGGCGCTTTTTCTGATATGATCTTGAGGATTTAAGTTTTTGTTTTCATAAATTTTGTTTAATTGGTTCTATTTTGCTTAACTTATTTAAATTAATTATTTTTTATTTTTATTTAATTTTTTTTATAGTTCTTATATTTTTATTAATTTTTTTATTGTTGATTCATCTTGACAAAAATAATTTAAAAAATATAAAATTATATCCAAAATCTAAAAAGAAAATTTACTAGAGATCAAAAATAAATAAAAATGGACCATGTTTTTATCTTTTGTCTTTTTAAATTTTTTTTACTTTTTAAAAATAATTTTATATTTTCTTGAAATATTTTGTCGAGACAAATCAACAACAATAAAAAAAGTTGACGCAAAATAAAAAATTAATTTTTTAAAATAAAGACAAAAAATCAATCATACAATAATTTAATAATTATCATAGTCCAATTG
Organism: Arbutus unedo; assembly: GCA_014822125.1. NCBI lineage: Eukaryota > Viridiplantae > Streptophyta > Magnoliopsida > Ericales > Ericaceae > Arbutus > Arbutus unedo. The sequence continues at coordinate 16,921 of JABCMJ010007750.1, forward strand.
GACCCGTCATTATAAATTATTGTATCGGTTAAATATTTATAATTATTTAATTAAGACGAAATTATATTATAATTCATTCTTTAAATCATCCTAATTATTTTTATCTTGAAAACATATGTTATTCCCATCAAGTGAATATGATATCCATATCAAATTGATTTTTTCAGAAATAATGTGATTTGTATACGGAATACCGTAATTACCCCTGGTTCATAATCCGCTCATGATTCGTTCCGTCTACCCTCTTCATACCTCTCTCAACATTCCCAAATGACCACACAACCAAGCAACCAACTTAATATTCCACTACCATGCCACCGAATCTACACCTCCTAACCACTGCCCTCCTCCTAGTGTTGCTACATTTCCCTGCGGTGTCCCCAGCCGGAGACCTCCCGGAGTTCCGGGAGGCCCCGGCATTTCGAAATGGAAAGGAATGCTCCAAATCAAACACCACCATCCACATAGCCATGACCCTTGACGCCACCTACCTCCGCGGCTCAATCGCCGGCGTCTTCTCCGTTCTCCAACACGCCACCTGCCCCGAAAACATCTCATTCCATTTCCTCGCCACTCGCCGCCGCCGCGCCGACCTCCGCCGCACCATTCTCACAACTTTCCCTTATCTTTCCTTCCACCTCTACCATTTCGATCACAACATCGTCAAAAACAAGATCTCCTCCTCCATCCGCCGCGCCCTCGACCAACCCCTCAATTACGCCCGGATCTACCTCGCCGACCTCCTCCCCAACACCGTCGACCGCATAATTTACTTCGATTCGGACCTAATCGTGGTCGACGACGTCGGAAAACTCTGGTCAATTAATCTCACTAATAAAATACTTGGGGCACCAGAGTACTGCCACGCAAACTTCAGCTCCTACTTTACCTCTGTTTTTTGGTCAAACCCAATTTTCTCAACATTCTTCGAGAATCGAAGCCCGTGTTACTTCAATACCGGAGTAATGGTTATCGATCTTGATAAATGGAGAGGTGGGAAATACACGGAGAAGCTTGAGATTTGGATGCGGATTCAGAAGAAATACAGAATATATGAATTGGGTTCGTTCACTATTCTAAAACCTATCTTGAATACAGTCAAATTTTTACATGCGAATTCCTTTTAAGTGTTTCAGAGTATTCCTTCCATCATTTCTTCCTAGAGGAGTTCCCCTAATATTATTACAGATTTATGGTGCATATCATTTGAAAAATTATTTTGGTGCTTCCCATTGCTCTTCTCTTTCTTTCTACAGTTATGCCTATTTTTACCTTCCTAGACTTAAAAATGTAATTTGATAATTTTCCTGAATTTAAAAAAAAAAAAAAGGGGTGTACATGCGATGAATGCATAAAGGAGTCTCAATATTTTTTTTCTCATCATTTTCAGAGTAGTGATTTTCATTATCTTAATGTTTTGTACCCACATTAGTTTATCTTGATTTATGTAAATTTATAGAAATATTATCTTTTTATTTGTTTACTTTTTCGAAATTTAAAAATTATCATAAAGTTATGTAAATAGTAAATTAAGGAGCGTGAAATTTGCGTCTTTTATTGAAAATCAAGACTCAGTTGGTAACCTCCCTTATTAATTTTCTTCTGAATCTTTACTTATTTTACGTTTTAATTCAGATATAGAATAAGTAAATTAAGCAAATAAATAAGTATATTTCCAATTAATAATAGATAGTTTTCTAGTGTTATTGAGTGAAAAATCAAGGTGTACCGAGCCGAAAATACTGTAAATACTAAATACTAATGAGGATCATCTTTCTAAACATTGACAAATTTGTTCCGAATTAGTTAAACCTGCGTTCCAATATTTGGAAATAAAATGATAACAGTTGATGTGGGACCATATATAAAAACTAAATTGCATTTGTTAGTTTTCTTCAAATATTAATTGGTTATTAATTTGTCTTGATAAGATATTTTAAAAAATTAAATATATATTTTAAAAATTTAATCATTTAGAATTATTTTCTTCCTAGGTGATTCAGAAAAGAAAAAAAATATGTATATTATTTCGCAGCTAGTATCCGTTTGGTGGTGTTAGCAAGTCGTTATTTCTTATGCCTGTGCTTCTTTATGTATTTATTAGTTGGGTTGTTTCCGTCCATAATTACAGGTTCTTTGCCTCCATTTCTACTCGTTTTTGCCGGGAATGTGGAACCGGTCGAGCACAGGTGGAACCAACACGGTCTAGGTGGAGACAACCTCGAAGGATTATGCCGAGATCTGCACCCTGGTCCGGTGAGCCTTCTCCACTGGAGTGGCAAAGGGAAGCCATGGCTAAGACTCGATTCCAAGAAATCATGTCCCTTGGATAGCCTGTGGGCCCCTTACGATCTGTTCCGTCACGAGCCTTTGTTTTCAGACAGTTGACGATGCAGGTGACTCAAAAACCCTCGTGCCCACGGGTCTCTTTTTCAAATGGACGGAAAAGGACAAAGGGATAAAGGGATGTAACAAAGGAGCCGTGACGTGTTGGGGAGGGATAGTATGGGGATTTGGGAAGTTTTTTGGTTTTTTGTCTGGTGCGGTGAAGACACAGAGTTTACTGTCGGTTAAAGGTGAATTGAACGGATGTGATTATTGTAAGGAAAGGGATCTGATGATGTGGGGTCCATCGTAGTGACGTGGATGAATGGGATTGGTTCATTTTGTATTGTAAATATCTAGAGGTGTGGTCGTGTTTAGATTTGTGAAGATGCGAGGATGACTTTCATGGTGTTTTCCTTTTTCTTTTTTATAAATTGATTTTCTCTTTTTTGTTGGGTGGAAGCCAATACGTTACAACTTCTTTTTTTATTTTTGGCTTTACGCTTTTTTGTAATCTACTTTATTGTTTATTTTATATTTTGAGAAATTATTTTATTTGTTTATTGGTTGAAAATATTAACTGTAGATGGGTAGATTTTTTCAATTAGGACGAAAACCTAATACCTCAATATCCAGCTGAAACAATACTTTTAATTTGGGTAGACCTGTGATCTGTAAAATAATAAATCATCAAATAGATATCTATCACTGTAGCAGGATGACACTTCGATGATTAACTCAGACGAAAGCTCGCAGAATGATCAATAACTCAAGTTAATATTCTCTATTAGCAAACGAAATTATGCAGTAGTAGGGGTGTACTTTTTTTTGTTGACCTCAAGCTTTATTTATAGATTTTTCTTTAATCTTAATTCTCTTAGAATTCTGGTTGGAGTGTAGTATTTATTGATTTAGCACTAATGAGATAACTCTCTATCAAGTAATTATCTTCTGTTATCAGAATTTCATTTAATTAATACTTCTTATATTAATCAAATTGACCGTAGATTTCTCATCCATATATGTTAGAACTGTATCTCGACTTATTCGGAATTCTATTTTATCTCGGAATAACAGTCACTCATTGCCTTTCTCGGGTCGATGGTATCTCGGACCGCCATTCTCATGTCGGCAAGACATTGGGCCACCTTTCTTAGGTTGGCTGATTACCGAGCCGTCTTTCTCAGATCGTTCTGGCTATGTGTTCGACCTTTTCGGCTCGAATAAAGTACAGGGTAACCCTTCTCAGGTCGGCCATACCCTCACATGATCGACACGTGTATGTTTATGTACCTTCTGTTTGGTGCCGAACTGAATCTCTTGCTGAGGGAGATAAATGTATTTTCTCAATTATATTTTTACTCTCGTCAATTGCCCCTTAACTTTGGCTGTTATCCGTCGAGCTGAAGGGAACAGGTAAAGTTATCATAGAATCGTAATCATTCTGAATATATCCCTCCTCGTGCTTATTGCTTCTCAACCGTCATTGTGAATCTGCAGTGTCGCATTAATTACGACGTGACAGCGTAACAGACTTTTTTTTGGGGACTATGCGCTTCTTGCACATGCGGAAATTCGAACTGTTTTTCATTCGTTCCCCCTAGAATATACAAGTTCAAACAGTAACGGTTTTACTTCTTCTCCTCTGTTGTCATTTCATTGTGCCATTTTTCTCTGATTCGTTCATCGTCACTCTTGTTGCTGATAGGCTTCTGTTCATTGACCTTTGTAAGTCGTTTTGCGAAACCTCGTTGTTGTTTTCTTTTTCTATCCGCGTGTCCCTATTCCCCTCATCGAATGAGGATCTTTAGGCAGTTAGTAGATACACCGGAAAGAATGGCAAAATTTCGGCGACGATATAACATCCCTCATGATGTTGCTATTGAACTGAATGACCCCACCACTCCTCATGACGGGAATGACCCTGCTACACTTCACGTTCCATTGATGGCTATCACCGAGGGCGGAGTTCATTTTTCCCTCAACTGCCTTCTTCGTGAAGTCCTTTGTTGGTATTGGCTGCATCTCATGCAAATTTCCATTAACACCTATAGGATTATTCACTGTATAGTAGAACTTAATAGGATAAACGACATGAACTTAGGGCTTCGAAAAATCCAATTCTATTATGGTACGGTCAGAAAAGGCACTGATGCCTATTATCTAAAGAATCGACCTCATATCGAACGGATTGTCACTTATTTGATAGATTCCAACCGAGGGAACAACGTTGACTTCCTCATTGTCACTGGTAACTGGGAGATCGGTCGTGACGAGTCAGAGCGCCCTAAGTTCCACATTCTGATCCGATTTGGTATCATCCGTTAGTGTCCTAATCTCGTTATTTTTTACTATGTTCGCCTTCTCGGCGATGATTGTATCTAATACTGATCGTGTGTCTTTTTCTTGTGCAGCTATGAACGCCAACAAGAACAGGATCAAGAGACTAATAAAGCTTGACGACATGAAGAAGGTCATCCAATACAAAGGTTCTCAGGGTCGGAGTTGGGCCCATTCTCCTGAAATTTCTATTGAAATACGCTGCGAGTTACAGGGATTACATCAAGAACTCCATTCCCAAAGCCACCGTTGTTGCTGCCGATCTTCCTAGAGAATTTCTCGAAGGCGTGCCAATTTTCAAGTTGCAGGAGCCGAGTTGGGTTACTGTCACTGCCATCGAAGGCATCCCTGTCTCGTCCACTTCGTCAGGTGCAGTGCAGTCGCCTTTCCGATCTTTGCGCATCTGGAATTCCATTGACGAACAAGAAATCGATTAAGACGTGATGGCTCACAACCCCAACGTCCCCAATCTTCGTGAACTGATGCGTTAGAAGAACAAGCAGCCAGTCGCTACCCCGAATAAGGTTGAGCCCCCGAGCTCAAAAATCAAACCCCTCGCAATGGTGAGCGAGGAGACTTTTAGTGAAGTAGATGTACCTCTCGTGCAGAGGCGAAGACTCAAGAAGGAACCCCGGGAGGGTCCTTCCGAATCGCCAAAATCAAAGAAGGCAAAAATTGCCGAGAAGGCTGCGCCTTGGACCCCCTCGCTACTGGTGAATGGGGCCGATCCCCTAACTGTGGCTGATTCGGCTGGGGATCTGGATGTGGCCCAGACCCTTACTGGGATGATGATGCTACCCAGGGATATCGATTCGTACAAAGGGACTGATCTCCCGATGCTGATGTGTTCCGTGATAGCCCACGAGACTTTTGTAAGTATTCTCCTGCGCATATGTGTATTGCTAGTTGTAGACCTTTGGCAGTTTGTTTTGCCATGTGTCTGCAGGCTATGCAGAAGACTATGATGTGTCTGAACCACTGTCAGGATCGTGAAGCCCAATACAACACCATTGGTCTGAAACTCAAAGATTGGAGGGTGAAGCGTACCAAGGCTTAAGACGACCTGGCCGTGGCAAAAAAGAGAGCCCATGAGGCCAAACTGAAGGCCGACACCATGTAGTATCAGTTAGGCGCAGAGAGAGGGAAGAATGCCAAGCTGGAGGAGCAGATGGCCGATCTGAAGGGCCATCATGAAGAGGAGCTGAAGCGGTTGCAGGCCGAAGCCTACAAAAAGGGCATGTCTGATGCGGCGACCGACTTCATTGAGAATCAAATGCCAGAGATCCAGGCCGACTTCGTCGCTCAAGGATGGAAGGCTGCTTTGGAGGCGTGCAATATTCCCTTGGAGTCGCCTTTATACACAACTGTGCCGCCTCCCGTAGACTTGGATATCGAAGGACCCACAACCAAGGTGCCTACACAGGATGCAGGGGTTGCTGAGACCGCTAATGTCGCAGTTTACGCTGAAGGTGATGGGCGAATCAATTCTGAAGTTGTTGGGGTGACTGTAGTGGAGTAGTTTGGCCCGTGTTGATGTCTAGGACCTTTCTTGTTTTTTTGTTTCAGTTGTGCTTTTCTCTTTTTATATGGTATGTACTCTTGTTGCATACTTTTCAGATGACCTTTGATTGCCTATTTTTTGTGTACTGAACTTGGTAATCAATAACATTGTTCGGATTCTTGCTTATATCTGTCGTCGTTGGAATTTGTCTTTGAATTCGAGCTACCCCTTTACCCTGGTGGTGAATAAGATCATTTTACGAATATCTTGCTCGGATATGCTCAGGTGGTGAAGTAGATTTTTCTCAAGTTGAAAGCCCATACTTCTATTAGGTGTATGGCGGTGTTAAACCTTTTTTCAAGTGTTAAACACATGTCAAACATTTCTTAAGTTAATCTCACACGTATCTCAAACTTTTCTCAAGTTGTAAGCTCATACCCTTCTCAAGCATGTTCGGATGCTAGACTTTTCTCAAGCTTTAGCGCATACTCTTCTCAAGTATGCTCGGTAGTTCAGACTTTTCTCAAGTTTTGAACTTGTCTCAAACTTTTCTCAAGCTTGTTCGGATGCTAAACTTCACTCAAGTTTGGCTCATACTCCTTTTAAGTATGCATGGGAGTTCTAACTTTTCTCAAGTGTTGAACTTATCTCAAATTTTTCTCAAGTTTGTTCGGATGCTAAATTTTTCTCAAGTTTAAGCGCAGACTCCTCTCAAGTATTCTTTGGAGTCCAAACTCTTCTCAAGTTTGAACTTATCTCAAACTTTTCTCAAGTTTGTTCGGATGTTAAATTTTTCTCAAGTTTAGACACATGACATATACTCTTCTCGAGTATGTTTGGGAGCTGTTACCCTTAAATTTGTCTCAAACTTTTCTCAAGCTTGTTCAGATGCTAAACTTCACTTAAGTTTGGCTCATATTCCTTTTACATATGCTCAGGAGTTCTAATTTTTCTCAAGTGTTGAACTTATCTCAAACTTTTCTCAAGTTTAAGCGCATACTCCTCTCAAGTATGCTCGGGAGACCAAACCCTTCTCAAGTTTGAATTTATCTCAAACTTTTCTCAAGTTTGTTCGGATATTAAACTTTTCTTAAGTTTAGACACATACTCCTTAAGTTTAGACACATACTCTTCTTGAGTATGTTTGGGGGCTGTTACCCTTGCCCCCTAGTGAGGCAGTGAAGAAAAATTATGACATTTACAGCCTTACTGAATATCTGCTAACGAATGAACGAAGAGTGTTGCTTTTATCATAAAAATTGACTTTGGTAAACATAATAATAAATGTTTAACTGCAAGAAACGACTACTGATAATACTTTTTGAAGTTTGAGACATTCCAAGTACGTGGTAGTTCTTTGTCATCAAGATCTTGGAGCTTGTAAGCACCCTTCCCAAGGCGTCCTATACCTCTGTAGGGTCCTCCCAGTTGGCTCCAAGTTTGCCATCTACTGGGTCCTTTGTGTTGCCCATGACTTTGTGGAGCACTAGATCGCCGAGCTCAAATTCTCGTTGATGGACTCTTTTGTTATATGACCTGGATAGGGTGGATTGATAGGAGGCTAGTCTGATCATAGCCCGTTCCCGTTTCCCTTTGGCGAGATGAAGCTCGACCGCTAAAGTTTGATCGTTTCTTCCTTGTTCCATCAGTTCAGTTCGGATAGTGGGGAGGCCAATTTCAAGTGGAATGACAGCCTCGGTGCCATAGGCAAGTGAATACGGGATGACTCCCATAGATCGGCGTGGCGTGGTCCTATATGGCCACAAGACCAGAGGGAGCTCTTCAACCCATTTGTCCTTGGCCTTTTCCAGCCGTTTCTTGATACCTCCTAGTATCGTTTTGTTTGAGGCTTCTGCCTGCCCATTGCCTTTAGGATATGCCACTAAGCATAGCAGTTACGGATCTGATATTGTGAGCAGAAGGCATTGAACTTGTCCTGGAATTGGGTTCCATTGTCCGAGACGACGGCGTATGGAATACCAAATCTGGTGATGATGTTCTGCCAAACAAACCGCTCAACGTTCTTCTCTGTGATTTTGGCTAGGGGCTCTACTTCTATCCATTTGGTAAAATAATCAGTGCCGACCATGAGATACTTCATTTCTCCAGTTGCTTTAGGAACCGGACCAACGATGTCTAGACTCCATTGAGCAAAGGGCCAAGGGCTGGTGAGTGGTGCTAGGTCGGTAGCAGGCTGATGGGTGATCGGGGTAAACTTTTGACACTTCTCGCAAGCTTGTACATATTTCTTTGCATCCTCCTGCATGTAAGGCCACCATTATCCCTGAGATATGGCGCGATGGGTGATGGACCTGCCCCCAGCATGGCTTCCACAAGTGCCTTCATGAATTTCATACAGGAACTTTTATACCAGGTTCGAGTGTACACACTTTAGTAGGGACCAGTGTAAGACTTCTTGTATAGTTCTTGCTTGGGCAAGAGTCAGAAACATATTGCCTTGATCCGTAGCTCGTGAGCTTCTTTTTTATCTTCAGAAATTGTACCCCCAGTGAGGTAAGAGATGATTGGATCCATCCGGCTGGGGCTGAGATTGATCTCCAAAACTTTCTCGGCAATTGGAATATCAATGCTCGGTATTCGATGGCATCCACATATATGGTTCGGTTCTTATCTCTTCGAATTGCCGAAGCTAAATATGTGAGGGCATCTGCATGCTTGTTTTGCCTAGAACTAATGTGGGTCATTTCGACCTTCTTGAACTTAGATACTTCTACTCTAGATCTCTCCGCGTAAGTAGTCATCTTCTCATCTTTGGTGGCATACTCGCTGCTGAGCTGATTGAGGACAAGCTTAGAATCATAGTAGACTGCTACGTATATTACTCCCAGATTATACACACATTTGAGTCCATAGATTAATGCCTCGTATTCGGTGACATTATTTGAAGCACTGAAGTTCAGCAGAAAGGACTGTTCAAAGTAACATCCTTCTGGCTCCTCGATTACGATGCCGACTCCAGATCCTCGTGAACATGAGGATCCATCGACATATAACCTCCAATAGGGTATTTGATCGGCGGCGAGTTCGTTCAGTACTCCCTGTCTGGGCAGACTTGTTTCTGAGATTGCCGACACTCCTTCTGTCTGTTCGCGTGAGAATTCTACAACAAAATCTACTAAGACCTGACCCTTTATCGATGATCTTGGAAGGAAATTGATATCGTATTCCCCGAGTTCCACATACCAGGTAGCTACCCTACCCGACAGTTTTGCTCTTCTCATGACAGTGCTGAGGGGATGTTTGGTTGGTACTTCAATCGTGTGGACTAGAAATTAATGCTGTAATTTTCTAGAGGCTACTACAAGGGATAAGATTAGTTTCTTTAAGGGAGGTATCTTGTTTCAGAATCGAGCAGTGTCTTGCTCACATAATAGATGGGTGTCTATTCGCTATCCTTGCTTTTCAACAGTACTGCACTCACCGCGTGCTCGGACACGGCAAGATATAATGTCAGGCTATCTCCTTTCTCGAGAGTGATGATTAGTGGTAAATTTGCCAAGTAAGTCTTGATTTCATGGAAGGCTGTCTCACATTCTTCTCCCTAGGAATACTTAGACTGCTTTCTTAGTAATTGAAAAAACGGCCGACATCGGTCGAATGATCGGTTGATAAATCTATTAAGCGCGCCCACCATCCCTGTCAATCTCTATACTTCTTTTACAGTCTGGGGACTTTGTAAGTTCTATAAAGTGATGATTTGATTGGGGTTGGCTTCTATACCCCTTCTGGTAACCAGATGTCCCAAAAAAAATTTCGAGCTAACCCCGAACGCACATTTGGAGGCGTTTAATTTAAGCTTAAACTTTTTTGAGTACCTGGAAGGTGTTGCAGAGATCGGTGATATGGGTCTCGGTTTCCTCAGATTTGATGACCATATCATCGTTATATACCTCCATGCTCTTTCCAAGCAATTCTTTAAACATAAGTGTGACCAACCTTTGGTACGTTCATCCCGCGTTCCCAAGTCCGAATGGTATAACTTTGTAGCAAAATAAACCCTGCGGAGTTATGAACGATGTCTTTTCTTGATCTGGCTCGTACATGGCAATCTGATGATATCATCGGTATGCATCTAAAAAGCTCATGCACCGATAGCCAATAGTAGCATCCACTAGCTGATTTATCTTTGGTAGCGGAAAGCTATTCTTGGGACAGGCTTTATTTAGGTTTGTAAAGTCAACGCATACCCTCCACTTGCCGTTTTTCTTCCTGACCATCACAGTGTTTGACAACCACTTAGGGTAGTAAACCCCTCTGATGGCTCCAGCTTCTAGTAGCTGATCTACTTCTTCTATTACGGCGTCAGTGTGTTGAGCTGCCGACCTTCTACATTTTTGCGTCACTGGCTTGTGGATACGATCCACATTTAAATGATGGCAGACAATATTCGGGCTCACCCCAGGCATCTCATACGTTGTCCAAGCGAATACATCGATATGTTCCTTAAGAACCTGTACCAGGATTTTCTCATCCTACTTAGATAACTTCTCACCGATGAGAAAATACCTCTCTGGGTTTGTCTCATGTTCCGATATTTGCTTGAGTTTTTTCACAACCCGATCGGCTGGATTATGTCTGATATCCTCTATCGTCGACCAATCTGGGACCTCTATGGATTTCACATGTTCGGCTTTGGGTTTGTGTTTTATGGAAGTGACATTACAACTTCTTGCCATCGTTTGATTTTTCCGAATACATTCGATCATTTTCTTACTAGGGAATTTCAACCTCTGGTGATATATAGAGGGGATCGCTCCCATCCGATGGAGCCAGGTCCTCCCTACAATCGCGTTGTAAGCCAATGACACATCCACGACTAAGAAGTCAATGTCTAGGGTGACTCGTCCTGCCCATACAGGAATAGTGATGGATCCCAAAGGCCAGACTGCTTCGGTGCTGAATCCCATGAGCAGGATGTCGACTTTCTGCAGATCTGCCTTATCAAGTTTGAGTTTTTTGAAAGTATCATAATATAGAATTTCTATTGAGCTACCCTAGTCAACTAGGATTTTCTCCATGTTGATGGTGCCGAGCAGCAATGTGATTACTAATGCATCATTATGGGGATATGTTACCCCTCTAGATCCTTGTCTGAAAAGGATATTACCGTATCTGTTTTTATCTTACGCTCTTTTTCGTTTTTGCCCGAGATGCTGAACATGATGTTCATGCCCATCACGGCGTCGTTGGAGCCGAACATCAACCGGTGTTGCTGTATGTATGACATGGACAGTTCTGGTTATCATTGCTTCTTCCTCAGAGGATTCTATTTCCACTGGTTCCGACTGAACTTTTGGTTTCCCTTGATCAGCCACAAATTCAACTAGTTCCTCCAGGAACCGTTTAAGTGCTTTGTATTTTTCTGTGATATGGCCATTGGCTCACGCCTCACGGGTTCACGCCTTGATGCTGCCGGCCATTTCCAAAAGGGCTCATTTTTCAATGGCCAGATTAATTTGAAAATTGGAGTGTTGAAAACTGTCCGAATTGCTCTATACACCTGAGGGCCAAGCAGTTTGCGTTCCCTTGTTACTTGTGCCACTTCGGCCACCTCGGTTCTCGACCTCTTTGATGCTGGCTCAATTGTAGTGCTCTTATGCACCTTGTTGGCGGGTCGATCCGTGTCTTGGCAGATCTCGTCTTCAAACTTTACATATTTTTTCACCCTCCCCATTATATCGGCAATGGTGTTAAGGGTTAGGGATTCCCTCAATCGTTCTCATGACGACAATCCCAACCTAAAGGATTCCACTGCATAGGCCTCCGAGCAGTCTCCGATCTCGTTATAGGTTGCCCAGTACCTACTCACATATTGCCTGATATCTTTGTCAAATCTTTTCCTTAAAGCCAAGAGCATATTCACATACTTCTTCTGTGCTCAATTGGCCACGAATCGCTTGAAGAACTGGTTTGCCAGTTGCCTCCAGCTAGTGATAGATCTTGGGGGAAGGGCCTGAAACTAGTTTAGGGCTGTTTCCCCCCAAACTCAAGGAAAAAACCTTGCAGTATAGGCTATCATGGCCTACATGGATCATCATGGAATTCACGAACCCTCTGATGTGAGTCATTGGATCCGTTCTTCCATTATAAATTGTGAATTTTGGAGGGACAAACTTTCTGGATAAGCCCTCCATTTTGATCTGGACTGACAATGATGACACTGCCAGCTGCTACAACTCCTTATGATTTTCATCATCTTCGGGGCGATTTAACCCCAATTGCTGATTCAACCACGCCCTCATGTCGGGAATCTGAGCAGCTGGGGGTATTATTGGGATGGCTACCGTCGGGTTAACGTTCGCAGCCATGCCTGCCTATTGGTTCAGCCAATCTTGCATATCGGGGAGAGTTGCACTAAAGGCAGTCTACCCAGGTTCGAAAGAGCTCCAACTTGCTGCTCCCCTCCTCAGGGTCTTTGACCTTGTTCGCGTCGGCTATCCCGTCTTGATGGACTAGTCTGGGAATTTTCATCTTGTCCCAATACCGACTATCGAGCAGAATCTTTCTAGTTGCGGAGATTTCGATTCTCTCTCTGCATGCGGCTTATATAATGCCTCATCTCTTCAATTTTCTGGTCCTGCCTTTGGAGCTGATCAATGTTACTGTTCTCCTCATCTCGGCGAGTCCCGTCATGAGTTCGAGATCCCCTCCCTTCATGAGTTCGAGATCCCCTCCCTCCCTCATTCCGGATTTGTATTTGAGATTTATCTTTAGTTCTGGACCGCTCCGCTTCTCACAGAGGATCAAGATGTTGCACTAGCGGAGTCAATGACAATGTGGCCTAGGGCGGGGGAGCCACTGGCGAGGCAACTAGTGGCGGAATGGTAGGAGGTAGTGCTCATTCTCCAGACTGTCCCTTCGACTAGCTTTGGGGGTGCGACCCCAGGAACCTCATTCCTGGGCCCTCTTGATTTCTAGGGAATTGGAGGAGACCTAGACCTGTCTCTCCTGTCATGCTCTCTCCCCTAGTCTCTCTTGGGTGTTTCAACCATGGGTTGTTAGCTTTCCCACAGAAGGTGCCAATTGTAGATGGGTAGATTTTCTCAATCAGGACAGAAAGCTAATATCTCAATATCCAGCTAAAATAATACTTTCAATTTGGGTGGACCTGTGATCTGCAAAATAATAAATTATGAAAGAGTCCTCTGCCGCTGTGGCAGGAAGACACTCTGATAATTAACTCAGGCGAAAGTTCACAGGATGATCAATAACTCAAGATAATATTCTTTATTAGCAAGCAAAATTATGCACTACTGGGGCGTACCTTTTTTGTTGACCTCTGACCGGCCGGCAAAAGTGCGTCGTTAAGGCGTCGGCCTAAATCAAGGTTTAATATTTCAAACAGGACTTCCCTCAAGGATTTTAAAAGAGGTATAGTGGAGAGTCCGAAGTATCGATCCATGGGAAAAAGTAGTTAGATGTCAACCTCAAAGTTTGTTTGATGATGATTAATACTAGATTAGCTAAATGAGGGGATAAGCTCAAGAATAAAGATGGATTTAGTCTTCGGAATCTATTCACCGTAAACTTTCACCAGTTAATATCTCCTTTGATAACTCGATCTAGATTCCGGCTAGGATTTCTC
>JABCMJ010007752.1:0-16478 GCA_014822125.1 Arbutus unedo
GAAAACAGGAATGGTTACCAAACATGGGCTTAGCATTTCAGTTTCCTTTACAAGATATCTACAGAAATATATGACCAAGATAATTTACACGTAAATGTCAACAAAGAGTGTTAGAACTTATGACTTATATGGAGAAGTTTTGAGGAGTTATAGGCAAGGGCTAGATGCCTAACCATCTCATAGGACACACGTGCATATATGCAAATTCAGAACTAATGCTGGAAAGATTAGAAAAACTTAGCACCCCATCATATGAACCCAAAAACAACCTCAATCAATTTTACATGCATAGTAGGAATAGGACCCATAATAGACAATCGAAGTGGGAAATAATTCAATTTCTACAAGAAAACAGGGGCAAATAATAACACTACACATTAAGATTGTTAGACCCCGCACACCGGTAAGGAATTTTCAGTGACGAAACATTAAAAAGTAAATTGCTCTTGTTTTTATTTGTCTGAGTAAGTCGACACTTGTATAATATGACAAATTATAGAACCCGAATGTATTTATTTATACCTTCTTTTTTCTAAAACAGTGAACAAGGAGCCAAATGGTGCCTTTTCAACTGAATCAACACTAAGTTTAAATTTTGATAAACCAACATACGGTAAGAAATGCTCATAAATCTTGGGCACAAAGCCATGGTGTTTTATATTCTTATTGTCAAATGTTGATCATGGGTTGTGTTGGTTGAGTTCGAAAAAGTGTGTGACAGCCATTTGTTTGAAATTAATGAAATAAACTTATGAATTTTTCCATAGGAATGGTATTTTTTCTCTGTTAAGACTAGCTAAATATGAGCCCATGGGGAACTAGCCTAAGAATACCAACAATGCAACACATTAACTTTGAAGTTGGTTAATTGACCAGTTATTGTCTTAACATTAACACCCCAAACTGAATAATCTCACATAGTATTCAATCTGTAGAAAAAAGAGAGATGGAATGAAATGAAAAAGTGAGAGAGAACTGTTGGTGTAGTCCCAAAGATAAACACAGGGAAGATAGTTTAGTACTTTCAAATTGTGACAATTAAAATGCATAAAGGTTGAGAATAGACAACTAAAAACAGAAGCTTAACACTTTCGTAGGCTGAAATCTGAATGAAAAAGCTGGTTACACTTCAAATTGTAACCAACTTGGGCCTAAATTTGTGATGCCTGATCGACATCTAAAATTCCATCCCACTTCAAATCCTCAATCGCTGTTTACAATCTCATCTACGTTATGTTTATTAGATAAAAGTAGCTCAACCAATAGGCATTTGAAATTTTTACTAATTAAGTCAGTTCAGAAACACCAAGCAGTTTAGAATTTATGCTACTGTATATCCCGTTTACATTCAACAGGAAACAGATGAAATAAATATGACAAAAGATGCTCAAATCAAATTAATATCGAAATAAATCATATTCTCAGTCATGCCAAAAAAATATTATGTGGCAGTTGTTAACTTACTTCAAAATGTGAACTAAAAGTTACTAAGATGAAGATTTCAATGCTCTTACATATGAATAAAGATTACAGTTAAATGACTACATGTCAAAACAGAATGCATATGTAGAAAACACAAAAAGTAAACATTAAGAAATTTTGTCTTGAGGACACTTAAGACAAGAAAAAGAAGAAGAACTGGAAACAAATAAATACAAAGAAGAAGTAGTGATTAGAGTTAATGCAACTCATCTTTTCCAAACAACAACATTGATCAAGAAAGTTTAGGGTGTTGATTCTAATTGAAGCTACTTCCTATCTCGAATTAATGTCTTATCACAATGTGTAACAGTATCCAACTCACAATCTGAATGTTGATAATAACTAAGCAAAAGCAAGAAAAAATCCTTCTTAATCGGATGCAGGAAAACTTATCTGGGTTTCTACACAAGATCAATCTCACATAAAGAAGAGCGAAAATGAAAACTAATTGCTAATTGATAAAGAATCTTCATTCTTCTTCCAGAAGACAAGCATTTTGAAACAAAGCTTGGCTATATAAAATCACCCTTTATTTTTTAGCCAAGCCGCAACTTTCTGGCAAACTCAGAGCACTTATGCGAAGATCTCCTTGAGAAATGAGACTTGGAATTGGAAGAGCTCTTTAAAGAGGAAGTTTTAAGGAGAGAAAGAGCCTTTCAAAGAAGAGCTCGTCTGCAAAGAATTTACTGGATTTTCCAATTGATCAAAATTAAACTATTACTGTCTAGTCTAATAGTAGTGGGAAAACCTATGACTATTACAGCTTTATAGCATGTATGGCAACAATTTTCCCGATGAAATAGAAAAATCCCAAACTGTCATTACATGAATTTGTTTCACAAAATCAAAGCCACAACACACAAATTGACACTAATAGACAATCTGAATGAACTTTAAGAAGAGAAATCCATAAATGGAGATGGAGATGTAGGAAGATTTACGTTCTTTGATTTCTATGCCGCTCTACCACTTATCTTCGCTGTCTACATCTAATACATCATATCTTGGATGTTTAGATCTGCTACGTGAGAGAGAGAGAGAGCAAAAGGAGCATGCGGCGTGAGAGAGAGCAGAAGGAGTGGCGTGAGAGAGAGAGGAGAAGGTGCGGTGTGAAGAAGAGACATAGAGATAGGTGGAGATCACTGTACTAAAAAACTTTACCAATTTGTAAACCCTTGTATTTCAGGGAAAGTTTTCCCTCTAAATTATTCCATCCCGGCAACTAATACTGCGCTATGTTTCTAATCCAGGGGCGACGAAAACACTTCCTCCCCTATTTTGTTTTGTATTTGAAATGATATATTTTCGTCCCTAATATTTGCTTGCGCCAAAACCAACTGAGGCGGGAAATGTTTGGTGGTTTTTTTTATTATTTTGCGACGAAACATATATTTTCGTTGCGAAAGTGGTACAACTGGAGATGAAATATAGTTCCTCGTCTATTATTACATCCCCGGTTTTTGTTGCAATAAACCGAATTTGTTGTAGTGTCACTGAAATTATACACCATGACATCAGATATGTGTCACCTATAAGTTTTTCTAGTGGGTGAACAAGGATGACAAATATGTTCTGTAACAAAAAAGTAGAACTTCAGTGACACCATACTCAATATAATTGTGTCACCCAAAATATCATTTTTCACCTGCTTACAAAGTTTTCAATGTTTGTGTCTTATGAATCTCCCTTAGTGAAATCGTATATCATAAAGAAACAAAATATCATTCAAATCAAATATCTAACAAGCCAACATTCACCATCCAACTTCAAAACATTCATTCTCCAATAATAAAAACTTCAAACTTAATAACATTATCACACTATGAAACATCCACACATATTGTATGTTTTTAACAACAAAAAGAACTCAAAATAAGTGTTCCAGTTAACGATAAAAGCTCTTCAACTCCATCTTCTGTTAGGGATCAATTCTCGAGATCGAGTGATGAACGTGTATAAATTATACAACAAAAAAATTATGAAATCCTACTAAGTGAAATTAGGGTTAATACATTTAAGATCTGTTTGGTTTGATCTCGGCTATCTTCACAGTTTGATCCTAATCGAACTTTGAACACGGCTGGTATGATCTTACTCGACTAACCTCAAGATCTTCTACCATAATCCTATTACACCTTAATCACGTACTGAGAGTGGGCTAAAAAATGTGATCTCTTTGCCTTCGCAGAATCTTTCTCAATCCTTCGAATATCAAGTTGTACCTAACCTAGAAGATATAACGGTGTATATATAGGTAACGATAAAGACCCCTAGGAGAAATATGGGTTAGGGTTCTTATATAATTCGGGATTCCTAATTCAACCCGGATTAATTCCGAATTATATAAATTATAATTGCATTCCCCTCCCATATCTCAAAATTATATTTTATGCTCCATGTTATTAAATGCTTATTTATCTTCCCATGTTAAGATTACAGATACCCGTTAATTAAAATAAATTACTTAACTTATTCGTTATGTCAGATACTAATATCCATCTATAGGGTTTGACATAATCAAAACTTATAAATTTATTCAAGAGGATATTATCAATCCCTATAAAGGGACGTAAATTCCATTAATAATTAATAGTTGTCATACACTTAATATTGTAACCCAACTCATTGAGACTATTCGCCCACAAGACCTCACTGTATAATAAATCAAAGTCAACAACATTAAATGTACAAATCGATTAATTATCTTTAGATTAAGAGTATAAGCACACATAATAACCATGAGGTGTAAATTGTATTATATTGTCAGTATAAATACAATTACCTCAAAATGGTTATGTTCAATACACACAAAGTGTACTAACACAATGAGTTAAAACTATACTATTTTTCGTAATCAAGACAAATCTACTGAAACACTGTGTTAGAGTCTTACTAGCGGTGTGTTCAATTCCACTTAAGATTGTGAAACAAAAACTTATATTCTATAAGAACCGATAATCCGATCATCTGTGTGTAAGCCAAACTCTACATACTAGATTATCTACTATGTGAAATAAGAGACACTTATGCACAATATGATAAGATATAATACAAATATTACCCATAAAGATTCTCATAAAAAAATAATTATTTAAATAATTCAAATAAATATTAATTAATTACATAAAGTCATGATTTTTAATATAAAATACTAATAGGTTAACTGTCAAAAAGTAACTCCAACTCGTACTTACCAGTACAAAATCACGAAAAGAAAAATGTAATTATTTAACATGTCAAGAATACAACTCAAAATTAATGGAAATACGGTGATTTTACGGATGAAGATTTGCCTATTTATCGACCACATTGGTTATCGGCGTGAAAAATAGAGATTTGTCATTTTTTTTTAATCAGCGAAAGAAAATCGTATATTAGATAGAAAGATCCAACACCTGAGGTTGGCAACAAGCCAACAATCAATCAGAGAAAGAGAAAAAGAAAAAGAAAATGAACATCCAGTGGAAGAAAGAGACGACCTCAACCAGGCCACCTATCATCCCCAAAAGAATCCAAATCTACAGCTTCAATTGACGAAGTGCTTGAATATTCCAAGAAAATTCCTCAATTGCCACTTCTGGGAAGTTGGGTTTTCCTATTACCCAGATTGCTGTACAGACTGTTGGAAAAATGATTTGCTTTGTTCAAAATCATTAATGAGTGAATCAAAAATTGACTCATATTATCAATTAATATTAGTTAAAGAAATTCAAATAAAATTTATTTCTATTGAGTTTCATATAATTTTAATGGTTTATTTACTAGTATAAAGTCGTGTTTTGTCGTTGATATTTATTCGGATGAATAATAATGTCACTTCTTTTTGTCACTATTGGGAATAGTCACAAATTTTTCTGTATAAGAGTGTTCTCTCCATTTGTAACATAGAGTTTTTAGAGACACAACTTAGTGAATTTTGTATTAATTTTGTATTTATTATTTTGAGTATTGAGTCATCATATAAGAGAGTCCAAGAACATTATTTAGTTCGTTAGGCCCATTGATTGGAGTGCTACTTCGGTGGGATTCGATCATTTTATCGTGGGAGATATGCGTCTATATTAAATCGTGAGCACCGTAGCAATGAAGAAATTTGTCTTAAAGACATAGTGTCTAACACTAGACTTGATTGTTTCTATGCAATTTTCAAATTCTATCATTCTTTGATTTTGTTATCTTTGATTTTATTATTTATATCACGGTAATACAAAAAATACGCATAACTTTTCTGACAATCTTAAGACAAATTTTAATTTTTACATGTTGTGCATTACGAGTGTGTGCATATTATTCTCGTTTGAATTCTTGCAAACACCACCAACACATATTGGATCCCCTATTGTTCATGTAATGGTGTCTAGACCGGTTACTGGATCAAACACATGTCCAATTCCAAACCTCTATACGGCCCTACAAACAAATGGACGATCGTATGCATCTTGCGAATGTCCAGATCAACTTTTCTCCCTTTTGTTCTCCACAACAGGAGACATGGTTCTTCACTTGTGTGTAAACTTCCATAATGGAAGCACCGTAACATTATGCATATGTATACTTCAAATATGTCACAAGCCTCTATTGGAATTGTGTATTTCTGAAATTCTGGGATTTTGTGTTTCTCACTATGTGCATTTTGTAAGGCAGTACGTAATATTATATGTTCTTCAATTTGTACAAGTTCCCATAAATAACATTATTGAGGTGATACAATTATCGAGTTGTTTCTTGGATGAATTATTTTGAAATCTTATTTAATTATGCCTTATTCAATGGGAATGGAATGACATTTAGACACCCCTTGAACATTAGTGATATGATTTTCTTTAAAAAAAACTCCGATTCTTGTGTTAACCATTGAACAGTAGTATTACTGTTTAACAGTAGCATTCTTCTTGTTGTTCCTAGACGCATTTCCGAGACTATTCAAAAAGTTTGGGGGGAAAAAAAAAGAAAGAAAGGACATAGTAGTTTGTATTTTCCTGACACGTATGTCATACGGTGCCTCATCGTTAGGTTTAAGATTATGTTTAACCTTTGCTGTAAATGGCAATAGACAAATCCCACATTAAGGATTGCACCGCTTTACTTTCATCAGTTACTATTTTTTTCTTTTTAAGTCCGGACATCCACACGTTTGTGTGCCTTCTACTAATAGTCTACCGTTGAGAATTAAATTGAATCTTATCAACCCTTTTGAGTTTTTGATTAATTAATTAATTTTTTTTTAAGATAAAGGGAGTACACATGCATTTAAACAGTGATGGTACTGTTTCAATAACATGAGTATTTTAATTTCATTTTTGAATTTGCATACATGCATGCGTGTTCTACAAGACAATGATAACGACAAAGTGATAGTTGTAATGGTTAGGCAAAAGATGTCACTTGGTAAGAGGTATAATGCTTGATTTGTAGGTGTCCTTGGAAAATGAAACACCTATTGAAAAGATGTCATTCATTGATTTTGAATGGACTATTGCGTTCATTTGAAAACATATTTGTATATTATTCGAGTAATCAACTACTAGTTTAAAAAAATAATAATAATAATAATCATATATCTGATTTTTTTTAGAACGATTGAAAATATTACTTCTCTTTACAGGTTAAATAAAAATATACGTGTTATTTTTATATTTTATATATGTGAGACTCATTCTAATCAAGATCTTGGAGGATTTATTCATATAGATGGGTGTGAATTTTTGTCTAGCCTCTCATTTTTTTGTACGTGGAGGGTTGTGATTGTCTATTTACAAAAACAATGGTGTTATTTGGAGAGATGTATTAAAGTGAAAGGTCATATGCATAGTTTGTATTTCTCAAGTAAGTAACCAGTTGTGTTTGTTTGAGTATGCATGCTTTGTATTTCTCAAGTGAAATGTGTCTTATATATATTTTATAGAAAAAAAAATCCTCGCAGTCGATTTGAGAATTATATTGTGGTTTTGACCATTAATTGATACTGTGAGACTTTGATCTTAACAAGGGTAAAAATATAGTTGAAAAAATACATTTATCCCCTTCAGCAAGAGATTCAGTTCGGCATCGGATAAAAGGCACACGAGCATACACGTGCCGATCACGTGGGGTTATAGCCGACTTGAGGAGAGTTATCCTTACTTTAGTCGCGCTAAGAAGATCAAATATCTAGTCAACCGATCTGATAAAGGTGGTATGACCATTAGCCGACCTGAGAAAGGCGGCCCCACATCGTCCAACCTAAGAAAGGCTGTCCGAGATACCATCGGCCCGAGAAAGTCGATGCATGACTGTTATTCCGAGATAAGACAGAATCCCGAATAAGTTGGGATACAACTCTAACAGATATAGATGAGAAGTCCACGGCCAATTTAATTAATACGAGAAGTATTAATTGAATGAAACTCTAATGATAGAAGATAACTGCTTGATAGAGAGTTATCTCATTAGTGGCCAATCAGAAGACACTTTACTCCAATCAGAATCCTAAGAGAATTAGGATTAAAGATAAGTCTATAAATAAAGCTTCAGATCAACAAAAAAGGTATGTTCTAATTAGCGCATAATTTCGCTTGCTAATAGAGAATATTAGCTGGAGTTATTAATCATCCTGTGAGCTTTTGCCTAACTTAATCATCGGAGTCTCTTCCTGCCATAGCGGCAGAGGGCTCTTTGACGATTTATTATTTTGCAGATCACAGGTCCATCCATATTGAGAGTTTTATTTCTACTGGATATTGAGGGATTAGTTTTTCATCCCGATTGAGAAAATATACCCATTTACAATTGGCGCCGTCTGTGGGAAGTCTAAAAACTCATGGCTGAAACACCCAAGAGATATCAGGGGAAAGAGCACAAGGGGAGAGGCAGGTCAAGATCTCCTCATCCAATTCCCCAGAAATCAAGCGGACCCAGGAAAGAAGTTCCTAGGGTCTTACCCCCAAAGCTAGTCGGGGGGCAGCCTGGAGGATAGGCACTGCCTCCTGCTATTCCGCCACCAGTTGCTTCGCCAGTGGCTCCTCCACCACAGGCCACATTGCCGTTGATTCCGCTGGAGCAGCATCCTGATCCTCCGCGAGAAGCGGAGCGATCTAGAACCAGGGATAAATCTAAGACACAAAGCCGGAATGAGAGAGGGAGAGGATCCCGAACTCATGAAGGGGCTCGTCGAGACGAGGAGAACAGTAACTTGATTAAGACCGAAGGCGAGACCAAAAAATTGAAGAGATGAGACGTTATATACGCCGCATGGAAAGAAAGAATCGAGATCTACGCAAGCAGAAAGATTTTGCTCGGCAGTCGGTATCGGGAGGAGATGAACATTCCCAGACTGGCCCATCACGACAGGATAGCAAACGCGAGCGAGTTCAAAGATCCCGAGGAGGGGAGCAACAAGTTGGAGCTCTTTCGAACCTAGGTGGACTGCCTCTAGTCCAACCGCTCCCCGATATGCGATATTGGCTGAACCAGCGGGTTGACACGGCTGTGAACTTTGACCCGGCGGTAGCTGTCCTAGTAATACCCTCGGCTGATCAAATTCCCGACATGAAGGCATGGTTGAATCAGCAATTGGGATTAAATCGCCCAGAAGATGATGAAAATCATAAGGAGTTGCAGCGACTAGCAGTGTCGCCATTGTCAATACAGATTGAAACAGAGGACTTACCTAGAAAGTTAGTCCCTCCAAAATTCACAATTCATAATGGAAGAACGGATCCAATAACTCACATTAAAGGGTTCGTGAACTCCATGATGATCTATGTAGGCCGTGATAGCCTATACTGCAAGGTTTTTTCCTTGAGTTTGGGGAAAACAGCCCTGAACTGGTTTTAGGCCCTCCCCCTGGATCTATCACCAGTTGGAGGCAATTGGAAGACCAGTTCCTTAAGCGATTTGTGGCCAATCGAGCACAAAAGAAGTATGCGAATACGCTATTAGCTTTAAAGAAAAGATCCGATGAGGACCTCAGACAATACGTGAGTAGGTACTGGGCGACCTACAATGAGATCGGGGACTTCTCAGAGGCCTATGATGTAGAGTCCTTTAGGTTGGGGTTATCATCCCGAGAGCGACTGAGTGAATCCCTGACAATTGATCCTTCCAGCACCATCGCCGAGAAAATGGGAAGGGTGAAAAAGTACGCCAAGTTTGAAAACGAGATCCGCCGAGACACGGATTGCCCCGCCAATTAAGTGCATAGGAGCAATGAATTGAACCAGCAGCAAATAAGCCAAGGACTGAAGTGGCCGAAGTGGTGCAATTGGCCAAAGAACGAAAACCGCCTGGCCCCCAGGCATATAGAGCAGTTTGGACAGTTTTCAACACTCCAATATTCAAATTAATCTGGCCATTAAAAAATGAGCCCTTTTGAAAATAACTACAGTTTCGGGAGGAGAACTCGTGAGGCATGACCCGAATAGAGATTGGGGTAGTTATCACCGAAATAATGGCCATATCATAGAGAAGTGCAGGCTCTTAAACGGTTCTTAGAGGAACTAGTTGAAGCTGGACACCTTCGATGGTTTGTGGCCAATTAGGGGCAACCATAGGCTTAGCCGGAACGAACGGAGACAGAATCTTTCGATGAATAGGCAATGGTAACTGGCACCGTCCATGTCATACATGCCGCAACATCAATCGAGGATAAGAAGGAG
Source organism: Arbutus unedo (assembly GCA_014822125.1). Classification (NCBI taxonomy): domain Eukaryota; kingdom Viridiplantae; phylum Streptophyta; class Magnoliopsida; order Ericales; family Ericaceae; genus Arbutus; species Arbutus unedo. Next base: position 10,119 of record JABCMJ010007752.1, read on the forward strand.
GATCATCTCCAACGACGTCGTGATGGGCACGCGTATCACGTTCAGCATCTCAGGTAGAAAAGGAAAGAGCCCACGGTAAAAAAAGATATGGTGATATCCTTTTCAGAAAAAGATTTAGAGGAGATACGCTCACAATGATGCGTTGATAATTACACTGCTACTCGGCACCATCAACATGGAGAGAATCCTAGTTGACCAAGGCAGCTCAACAGAAATTCTATATTATGATGCTTTCAAGAAGTTCAAACTTAATAAGGCAGATCTGCAGAAAGCCGACATCCCAGTCATAGGATTTAGCGTTGAAGCAGTTTGGCCTCTAGGATCCATCACTATTCCTGTACAAGCAGAAAGGGTCACCCTGGACATCGACTTCTTAGTTGTGGAAGTACCATCGGCTTACAATGCAATCGTAGAGAGAACTTAGCTCCATCAGATGGGTGCAATCCCCTCAACATACCATAAGATGTTGAAATTTCCTAGAAAGAAGGGGATCGAATGTGTTCGGGAGAATCAAACGATGGCAAGAAGTTGTTATGTTACTTCTATAAAACACAAACCCAAAGCCGAACACGTTAAATCTATAAAGGCCCCAGATCGGTCGATGATAGAGGATATCAGACATAATCTAGCTGATTGGGTTGTGAAAAAATTCAAGCAAATACCAGAACATGAGACAAACCCCGAGAGGTATTTTTTGATGGGTGAAGAGTTATCTGAGCAGGACAATAAAATCCTGGTACAGGTTCTTAAGGAACATATTGACGTATTCGCTTGGACGTCGCAGGAGATGCCTGGGGTGAGTCTAGATATTGTCTGTCATCATTTAAATGTGGATCCTATCCACAAGCCGGTGATGCAAAAACATAGAAGATCGGCAGTTCAACACGCGAATGCGGTAATAGAAGAAGTTGATCGGCTACTAGAGGCTAGAGCTATCAGAGAGGTTTGTTACCCAGAGCAGTTGTCAAATAATGTGGTGGTGAAAAAGAAAAACGGCAAGTGGAGGGTATGCGTTGACTTCACCAACCTAAATAAAGCCTATCCCAAGGCTAGCTTTCCGTTACCAAAAGTAGACCAACTAGTGGATGCTACTGTAGGATATTGGCGCATAAACTTTCTGGATGCATACCGAGAATATCATCAGATTGCCATATACGAGGCAGACCAAGAAACAACATCGTTCATAACTCCACGGGGTTTATTCTGTTACAAAGTGATGTCGTTTGGGCTAAAGAACGCATGAGCTACTTACCAAAGGTTAGCCACACTTACGTTTAAGGAACTGCTCGGGAAGAGCATGGAGGCATATATCGATGATATGGTCGTCAAATCTGAGAAAGCCGCGACCTATATCACCGATCTCTGCAACACTTTCGAAGTACTCAGAAAATTCAAACTCCACCTGAACGCTTCCAATGTGCATTCGGGGTCAACTCTGGGAAATTTCTGGGGCACCTGGTTACGCGAAGGGGTATAGAAGCCAACCCCGATCAAATCATTGCTTTACAAAACCTCCGGAGTCCTCAGACTGTGAAGGAAGTACAGAGGTTGATAGGGATGGTGGCGGCTCTTAACAGGTTTATCAGTTGATCATCCGACCGATGTCGGCCATTTTTTCAACTACTAAGAAAGCAGTCCAAGTACTCCTAGGAAGAAGAATGTGAGACAACCTTCCAAGAAATCAAGACTTACTTGGCAAATCCACCATTAATTATCACTCCCGAGAATGGAGATATCTTGACATTATATCTTGGCATGTCCGAATACGCGGTGAGTGCAGTACTATTGAAAAGCAAGGATGGCGAATAGACACCCATCTACTTTGTGAGCAAGACACTGCTCGATTATGAGATGAGGTACCTCCCCTTAGAGAAACTGATTTTATCCCTTGTAGCAGTCTCAAGAAATTACAGCATTATTTTCTAGCCCACGCGATTGAAGTACCAACCAAACATCCTCTTAGCACTGTCCTGAGAAGAGCAAAGCTATCAGGTAGGGTGGCTACCTGGTCTGTGGAATTCGGAGAGTACGATATCAAGTTCCTTCCAAGATTAGCGATAAAGGGTCAGGTCTTAGTAGACTTTGTTGCAGAATTCTCACACGAAGAGACATAAGAGGTGTCGGCAATCACAGAAACAAGCCATCTCGAACTGGAATCACAACAAGATCTCCCGGATGATCAACTACCCTACTCGAGGTTATATGTCGATAGATCCTCATGTTCACGTGGCTCTGGAGTTGCCATCATGATCGAGGAGCTGAATAAATGTTACTTTGAGCAGTCGATTCGGCTGAACTTTAGTGCTTCAAATAATGTCGCCGAATATGAGGCACTAATCCATGGACTCAAATGCGTGTATAATCTAGGGATAATATACGTAGCAGTCTATTGTGATTCTCAGCTCGTCCTCAATTAGCTCAACGACGAATATGCCACCCGAGATGAAAAGACGACTGCTTACGCAAAGAAAGCTGGAGCAGAATTATCTAAGTTTAAGAAGGTCGAAATGACACACATCAGTTCTAGGCAGAACGAGCATGCGGATGTCCTGGTATGTTTGGCTTCGACAATTCTAAGAGATAAGCACTTAACCATATATGTGGATGCCATCGAATACCCGAGCATTGATATCCCAATTGCTGAGAAAGCTTTGGAGATTAATCTCGGCCCCAACTAGATCGATCCAATAATCTCTTACCTCACTGGGGGCATAGCTTCCGAAGATAAAAAAGAAGCTCACAAGCTACGGATCAAGGCAATACGTTTCTGGCTTTTACCCAAACAAGAACTTTACAGGAAGTCTTACACTGGTCCCTACCTGAAGTGTGTAACCTGAATTTGGTACAAAAGTTCCTGTATGAAATTCATGAAGGCACTTATGGAAGCCATGCTGGGGGCAAGTTCATCGCCCACCGTGCCATATCTCAGGGATATTGGTGGCCTTACATGCAGGAAGATGCAAAGAAATATGTATAAGCTTGCGAGAAGTGTCAGAAGTTTACCCCGATCATCCATCAGCCTGCTACCGACCTAGCACCACTCACCAGCCCTTGGCCCTTTCCTCAATGGGGTCTAGACATCGTTGGTCCACTTCCTAAGGCAACTGGAGAAAGGAAGTATCTCATGGTTGGCATCGATTATTTCACCAAGTGGATAAAAGTGGAACCCCTAACCAAAATCACTGAAAAGAACGTTGAGTGTTTCGTGTGGCAGAACATCATCACCAGATTTGGCATCCCTTACGCAATCGTCTCCGACAATGGGACCCAATTCCAAGACAAGTTCAAGGCCTTCTGCTCACAATATTAGATCCGCAACTACTATGCCTCAGTGGCATATCCTCAATGTAATGGACAGGCAGAAGTCTCGAACAAAACGATACTTGGAGGAATTAAGAAACGGTTGAAAAAAGCCAAAGGCAAATGGGTAGAAGAGTTACCACTGGTCCTATGGGCATACAGGACCACGCCTCGCCAATCTACGGGAGTCATCCCGTATTCAGTTGCATATGGCACCGAGGCTATCATTCCACTTAAAATTGGCCTCCCAACTATTCACACCAAACTGATGGACCAAAGAGGAAACGATCAAGTTTTGGCAGTAGAACTTGATCTCACCAAAGAGAAACGAAAACGGGCTATGATCAGACTAGCCTCCTATCAGTCTATCCTATCCAGATCATACAACAAGAAAGTCCATCAAAGAGAATTTGAGCTCAGCAACCTGGTCTTCCGCAAAGTCATGGAAAACACGAAAGACCCAACAGATGGCAAACTCAGAGCCAACTGGGAGGGACCCTGCAGGGTTATAGGATGCCTTGGGAAGGGTGCCTACAAACTCGAAGACCTTGACGACAAATAAGTACCGCGTACTTGGAATATCTCAAAACTCAAAAAGTTTTATTAGTAGAATAATCTTTTTTACGCATTTATATTTATGGAACTCCTGTTTGATGAATAAAAGCACCACTTTGCCTTCATTCTTTGGCAAATATTCAGTAAGGCTATAAACATCATAAGTGTCCTTCACTGCCTCACCGGGGGGCAAGAGTAAGAATTTTCGAACATACTTGAGAAAAGTATGTGTTTAAATTTGAGAAAAGTTTAAACAATCCGAACAAATTTAAGAAAAATTTGAGAAAAGTTCAACACTTCAGAAAAGTTTTGAACTCCCAAACATACTACAGAGGAGTATGGGAAAATACTTGAGAAAAGTTTAGCATCCGAACAAACTTGAGAAAGGTTTGAGAAAAATTCAACACTTGAGAGGAATTTTGAACTCCCAAACATACTATAGAGGAGTATGGGCTAATACTTGAGAAAAATTTAGCATCCCAGCATACTCAAGAAGAGTATGAGTTTAAACATGAGAAATATTTACAAACAGAATATACTTAAGAAGAGCTTAGTATCCAAACATACTTAGGGTATGAGATTAGAACTTGAGAAAAGTTTAAGAAAAGTTTGACATATGTTTAACACTTGAGAAAAGTTTACTTCACCACCTGAACAAGATATTTATAGAATGGTCTTATTTATCACCTGGGTAAAGGGTCGCTCGAGTTCAGAGCCAAGTTCCAAACAATGACAGATATAAGCGAGAATCTGAACAATGTATTGATTACCAAGTTCATTACATAAGAAAAGGCAGTCAAAGGCCATCCTAGAAGTCTGTACCAATAATAGACAAACAAAATGCAAAACAATAAACTCTATACTTCAACAGGGGCTAACTTCTGCACATCGGCTGCACAGACGACTCCCGGATCGATTCACCCTTTTTCTCCATTAATTGCAACTGAATTCACGATCTCGGCGGCCTCAGCAGCCTTGGCATTATGTCCGGACACTTCAACATCCAAGTCGGCAGGAGGAGGCATTGTTGTGTACAACGGCAACTCCTTGGGGACACCGCAAGCCTTCAGAGCAGCCTTCCATCCTTGAGCAACAAAATCTGCCTGGATTTCTGCCTTCAGAGCAGACATGCCCTTCTTTTAGGCTTTGCCTTGCAACCGCTTAAGCTCCTCTTCATGATGGCCCTTTAGATCGGCCATCTGCTCCTCCAGCTCGACATTCTTCCCTTTCTCTGTGCCCAGCTGATAATGCATGGTGCCAGCCTTCAGTTTAGCCTCACGAGCTCACTTTTTGGCCACCACTAGGTCATCTTGGGCCTTGGTACACTTCACCCTCCAATCTTTCAGTTCCAGATCGATGGTGTTGTATCGGGCCTCAAGATCATGACAGTGGCTCAAGCACATCATAGTCTTCTGCATAGCCTGCAAACATACGATGGAACACAATTAGAAATTTATAGACAAACAAGGATAACGATGGATAAGAATACTTACAAAAGTCTCATGGGCCATCACGAAGCGCAACAGAGTCGGGAGATCAGTGCCCTTGTATGGCTCGATATCTTTGGGCAGTATCATCATGCCAGTGAGGGTCTGGGCTACGTCCAGGTCCCAGTAGAATCTACAATAGTCAGGGGATTAGCCCCGTTTACCAACATCGAAGGGGCCGATGGGGTAGCCTTCTCGACAGTCTTGGCCTTCTTCAGCTTCGACGACTCAGAACGATCATCCTAAAAGGCCTTCTTGAGCCTCCACCTTGGCAAGAGAGGTACGTCGGCTTTAGCAAAAGTCTCCTTAAAGACCGGAGTCAGTGGCTTTATTTTTGAGCTCGGGGGCTCAATCCTCTTTAGGGCAATAAATGGCTGCTTATTCTTTAGTCGCATCAGCTCACAAAGATTGGGGACATCTGGATTGCAAGCCATCACGTCTTGATAGATCTCTTGTTCCTCCTCAGTATTCCAGATAAGAGGAGATCGGGAAGGCGATTTCACTGCGCCTGACGAAGTAGATGAGACGGGGATGCCTTTGATGGCAGCACCAGTAACCCAACTCGGCTCCTACAACTCAAAAATTGGCACACCTTTGGGAAATTCTCCAGGTAGGTCGGCAGCAACAACAGCAGTGTCAGGAATGGAGTTCTTGATGTAACCTTTGTAGCTGGCCCCGTACTTCAAAAGAATTTTGGGAGAATGGGCCCAACTGCTGTCACGCCCTCAATTTCAAATATATAAATAATACGTATCCTTAAAAAAATCCCAAAGATTTCATCTATAACCAACCATAAAAAAAAAATAATAATTCAAACTTTTATTCCAGCTCAAAAGGGATAACTCAACTCGACCATGTCAAATGTCGTACTGAACTATTTAAAGATACATTATCCGAACACCAAAATAGACAAGAAATATACAACTTGTATAAAACCTTTCAAAAGGTTTTATAAGACAATAAGTGAAATCTATCCACGGAGCTCTCGAAAATGATGCATCACCTTAAGCACTTCTAG
>JABCMJ010007754.1:0-12417 GCA_014822125.1 Arbutus unedo
CAAACTAAAAACAGGTTAACACAAACAAGTTTTTTGTTTTCGTTTTTTTAAAAACAAAAATAAAAATTAGGAAACAAAAATAGAAAACACAAAACAGAAAACAGGAAGTGTTACCAAACAAGCCCTTAGTGTTCTTCATATTTTGTACCATTGTCAATACAAGATAAGCTATAGTTATGTTATTCTTGTTTTCCATCTTAGTGTTGTTTTTTCATTACATGATGTTAGGCTAGTTATTTAGGCTTGGTCTTGAGATAATCTTCATCTCATGACCTGGGCAACCATGATATCTTCTCTATAGGGTTTTCAAAGTTTGTTAGAAATGAAATTTGTTCTTCCTCTTTTGAAATTTAGGTGAAGTATTAAACTTTTGATTGGGTGTACTCAAAGTGCTTTAAAGACATCCAATACTTAGGTCAATATCCTTCATTCTTTGACCTATTTTGTAACACCCCGAATTTCGGAGACGTTGATTTAAAACAATTTATCTAAAATCAACTATATTTTCATTACTTAGTCAATATATGATTTGATTACAATCATCCAACTTAAAAGAAATTGCATTAAAACTTTGAAATTAATAGCTCAAAATAAATTTAGGTGAACCACGGGGCTACGACATCCTCCTCTAAAGTACCGCTGCTAGTATTTGGATAAACGGGTTCAGCAATGTCATTTTTTACACCTGGCATGAAAGGCCAAGGGTAGAGAAATTGCACCAGATGAGCGATTGGCGCTTAGCAAATAAAATTACCCTTAATTCCAAATCTATGCAATGGATCATATAATGCATGATTAATAAGATAGTATGAATGGTTAATCAAGTACTATGAATAGAGCAATATAATCACAGTTCGACATAATCATGTTAAACAGTAAACGAAAGCACTAAACAAGTAAGTGTAGTAAATAAATGAAATGTTGACAATATTCTCTTAAGTCAAACCCTATGACTTGTTTCTAAGTTTTTGATACACGTATCCAACCCATATCCATAAGTGTCTGCCAATCTTCACAAGTGTCCAAAAATTCCTTTCAAAATACAAAGTTCGGGTTTGACACAAGCATTGTCCGTCATCAAGATTTTATTTTCCAAAGTGGTATCATGATGTTCCCAACCAATATGGTCCCGACCCCTACGCTGACCTTGTATCCGATGCTAGTATACCCAAACATCGGCTCCCATATCCCATGCTCTCAAACGATATGCTCCCAGCATTATGTCTCCCATGTGTCATGCCTTGACTTAGAAAATATTTAACTCCTCCCCTTTAACTACGTTTTATTTTTGAAAAGACACGACACGGCTTATGAACATAACCGGCTCACGACATAACTTGGTTTAATACATGAGACGTAACCGACTCGGCTCCACGACACAGCCTAGTGGTAACAGATGTAGTTCGGCTAAAATTCACATCTTGGCTAAAGACATCCTAACACGTCTCCCCAAGGAGGAAGTCAAACTCGAGTCACCAAATATAAGAGTTTATCAAATTCACGATTTTCATTACAAAGCTCGTGACTTTTCATGACTCGTGTCAAAACTTCGGGTGTCATTTCTACTAACCTCAAACGTCTCTCGTTGACTCCATCTAAGTTTCGTTCAAACAACTAGACTTATGAAAGCATGATGATATGTTTGAGATGCAAGTTTAACAAATAAACAAGATTATACAATAACATGAGTAATTATCATATAGACAATATTTCATGATCACAAATTCGTAAAGAAACGCCTCGCATGACAATCATCTAATAGGATATCAATTTACAATAATGGATAGTAACTAAAGTTCAACAAGACGATCTAAGGTTGGTTACGGTTGAGGTAGTCATTAAGTAAAAGTTGGGGACGTTTTCTTATATTCTGAAAATTTTCACTGTCTGAAAAATTTTCTAAGGGTGTGTTCGTTTGCTTGTTTGGAAAAAATTTTCCCAAACAAGTTTCTGGAAAAAATTTCTCAAACATTTTTACTTTTTTCCTAAACAACTTCATCTCTCTATAAAAAAAGAGAGAGAAAGAGACACCTCGAAAATATCAAAAAAAATTAATTCTCAAATTTTTTCTAAAACACTTATACCAAACAACATCTCAGAGTTTTTTTTCCCAAAAATCGTTTCAGAAACACTTAACTGAACACACCCAAGCCTAAGTATAGAAAAAAGTTGAATTTTCAAAGTTTCGATTTAGGAGATAAAAAGTCCCGGAAATAATTCTTTGATTTTTTTTCTAAGCACAATGGTATATTCCTTTATCTTAAATGCATAAAGTTAGGTTAAGTTTCAGGCCAAATTATAGGAAGAAAATAGGTGATTTTTCGATTTTGTACTAAAATAAGAACGTCGACATTTTGATTTGGATGGAATTTCAATTTTCTGTAAATGTCATTATTTTCAAATGGGAAGTATTTTCTTATTTTCATTAAATAAAATTAAGGTAAAGAAATCAAGAATAATGTATTTACTATAATTTATTTATAGAAAATAACTTTATTGTCATATACCAAGCTCTATCTCAAAAAGCCTAAGTCAGAAACTAACTATCAAGATTACACAACAGAGGCACCGGTGTAAGGTTTTTAGAGGCACCGGTGTAAAGTCAATTCCATAGCATACTAACAAGATACAGAGAGGTAAGGCACCGGTGTAACAAAAACTAAGGCACCGGTGTAAGGTCAGATTATAGGCAAACTATAAAGTACTGCAAGAGAGAAGCACTGGTGTAACAAAAATTGAGGCACCGGTGTAACTATGAAAATTCAGAACATTGTAAAATATTGTAAGGAAATGCACCGGTATAACAAAAACTAAGACACTGGTATAAGTATCATCTTCTCCAATTTACAGGTTTTGGGTTTCGTTTTCTCAGAGCTGAATATAGATCAATGGCATAAATTAAAGGTTAGGGATAGTTCTATTCACCTTGGTATCGAATAATTGAAGCTTGAATCCAAAGATTATGGCATGGATTTGGATGATTGAACTTCAAAGGAAGTTCTTCCTCGTCTCTCGCTCTCTCCCCTTCTCTCTCTACTGTAATACCTCTATCCCACAACAATGGCATTCTCTCCACTCTCTGAAGTACTGAAATTTATATATGGGATGGTGAGGATGGCAGTATAGAAATAGAGGGGGATTGAGTGTGAGAGTACCTCTTGCATGGATTGCCATAGGTGAAAGAAAATCTTCGACAGGAAATCATTTGGTTTGAAGTGGTTTTTGAATCAAAACAAGTGGTGCAAAGAGATTTGGCTGGAGAAAGAGGAGTGGCCTCCAAGGATTAGGTACTCAATGGAGGAAGAAGATATCAGAGGTAAGCTAACGTATATTTGTAGAGAAGAAGGCATGTGGGTGAAATGATGCTTAAGAGGAAAATTATTCCATGTGGGAAGTCCCATGGAACGTGACTGATCTAATGGGTTATGGGTCAAATAAAAGGGTTTGGATCGTGGGCCGGGTAAACAAGTTGGCCTCCGATTGGGTCAAAACTTGGGTCAAGCTCCATGAAATACTGATGGGCTAAGGTTTGGGCTCAAAGATCAATGATCCAATGGGTTGGATCCAAACGCACACATGCTCAAATCCATAACTAGACACAAGTCCAAAAATATGCATGACTAGAAATAAAATCGCACAAAATCAATTTAATCAATTAATGATTTCATACTTTAAAATTTTAATTTTTTTTTTAAAATTTAGGGTCTTTACATATTTTCCATGAACAACTTCATTATCCAGCACATCTATTGAGTTTATGGTTTCATTGATATATTTTTTAACCAAGAACATGATATTTGGTTCTTGGTTCAGTTTAAAAGGAGATATCGGTTGCTTAGGTTATAGATGAAGTGATTCGTAAGACTACGTCTCCCCATTATCTAATCACTTTCTCATGTAGCTTCTTGTTCTTTTGTGTTAATCTCAAATCTAAACAAAAAAGGATTGGCGTCCTTAATGTCGAATTCACGCAAACGTACTCACCAAGTATTGCTCATTTCATTCCCCACGGGATTGATACCCGATACTTCTCCACTATGCACTTCCATCAAGGAATAGAAGGAATTCGGATTACTATACGTGATTGAGCCTGGAGCCGCAACAACATACACTATTATGGGTCGACCACATTTGCATGGTCATGTGATAGTAGTTTGAGTCCATATGCATGGTCATGGTCGATCGGTGATTTCTTGACTTGGTGTCCATGTGATTCTAATAGTGTTAATCAGTAAAATATTACCAGGTTAGGGTAATCCCATCAGTATTAATCTGTAAACTCATATCTGGGTTAGAGTCCCTCAATGAAAGTCAGTAAATGTTTTCTGGTTCAGTTGATTGACGATAGTCCGTGAACCTAACTCTAGATTAAAGTCCCTCGATGCAAGTCCATAAATTTTACTCGGTTTGAGTTTGAGGGTTGTTCTGATTCAAGTTCGGGAAGGTTGCATTGGTCTCATGTGATGGATGTGGTTTTCATTGGCATGACGATATATCAAATTATTTGTGAACTGTATATTTTTGTATGAACCAAAATAAATACATTTTGGTGCAAGGTGTTTTAGATTACGTTAAACTTATGTCTATACGAGCTTTAACTTATGTTGTTGCATTTAGCCCATTTTACAAGAACAAATATTGAGCCTATGGGATAGAGCCCACGAGTTGAAAAAGTATAATAGGTTTAATTTTCCTGTTACATGAGAATTGAGTTATTTGGGCAATGTGGGCCCATTTTATTTGTTAGCTTTTATTTGAAATTGATGTAATAGAATTTAAGTTTTCTTTTATATTTTGGGATTGTGTTTTGGTTAGTTGTTGCTCAATTTATACCTCAGAGTTGGGGTGTGATAACTTGGTAACAGAGTATGATTCGAATATCTAAAGTCTGTAGAATAGGGTTATAAGGGGTTATGTGCTTATGTGGAGTTGTGCTCCAAGAGTGTCATGTCATGTCTTCAAACGTCCATGCAACTGTTTGAGAAATTTTGTTAGAAGAGGCATCTGATCACTGTGCCTTCTAGTTGGAGGATCAAGAAAGTTAATTAGAAATTGCATTGACCTCCAATTGGGTATTTCTTGTATGCACTTAATATGTTTACGTGCTTGCCTATTTGCATGTTTATCGATATCGATAGTTATTGTATACCTTATTATAGAATCATGTCGCCTCGTAGAGCTAACGGTTAAGGCAGAGGGTTGCAGCAGATGGGGCGCCAGAAGTAGTTAACGACAATGACCTGGCAAGGGTCATGGCAAAAGCATTGCAACATATGATTTAGAAAACTAGAATGTTGCGATTAATCAGTCGGGTAATGAGAATAGGGCTATGATTGTCTTGTGAAAGTTTCATTGTAAGAATTCCCCAAAATTCATCGGTGGTCCTAACCCGGTTGTGGTAGACAATTGAGTGGAACAAGTGGAGAAGGCACTGGATACCCTTCAGAAAATAGATGATTATCTGAGGATTTCTTTGACAATGTATCAGTTTAAGGGAGGGGTTGCTCAGTGTTGGAAGTATATGAAGGCGGCTTATGAGGTGAATGAGATGACTTGGAACAGTTTCAAGAAACGTTTTCTTGATCACTACTTTCCAGAGATGATGAAGGACTCGCTTAGACAAAAGTTCTATGATTTGAAGCAAGGAGACATATTAGTGATGGAATACCAAAAAAAAAATTACATTCTTGGCCCGTTTTGCAAATGAAATAACAAGTGATGAGGACTTGACGTGTAATAGGTTTGAGAATGTCCTCAAGCCTACCATTAGAGAGAGGGTGCCACGCCCCAAACTTCTAGAGTATGAAATAAGCAATGGAATAACTCAAACCAAATCTTAATATAACCATAATCAATAAACTGAATTAAATCCCAATATATGATATCCAATTATTAAATAACAAGTAATTCATCATGTCTAAATCGAATTCAAACTAACCAAAAATAGGCCCATAGTGCTTGAACAAATGAATAATTAAAGCGTGAATACTTCTAACTAAACTGCAAAACATGAAAATATCTCTAAAATAGAAAATCCAACTAAGCATGCTGAACCATCTTCATAAGTAAACCTTAAGTTTTTGGTTCCATATCATCACTTGTAAATTGTTAATTTACAAAAAAAGCATAAGTCGGAGCTCAAGTAGGAAGTCATTTTAAGAACTTCGACATATTGAGTAAAGTATGCTCAAATCAACAATATAATATGCATAACGACAATATAAATCATCGACTAAACATTCACAACACTATCATGCTCTCATGCGACTCATGCATAGTCTTGACGATTTTACACTGCGGGCAGCCCACATCGGGGACCCTATCATAGAGTTCATGGGCTATTCCGACTGTCGGGCCACCTCTTTACCTAGTTGTTTCACGGTCTTTCACAGAAGGAATCGCAAGGACTCACATGTCGAGTTTACGGGCTTTCATATCGAGAGGCCATCCCTTACCCAAAGTTCAATCTCCATGCATGCTCATATGTACCATTACCAGTCAAAACTAGACTCAAACAGTAACTCTATGTGGAACGAAAGGCAAGAAACAGACTGAGTGTATAAAAATCCAGATTCTATTTTTACTCGAGTGGATAAAACTACATAATCAGGTTCACCCTAAAAAGTTCTAGAACCTTATAATTTATAAGTAGAGGTATTGGGTCCAATGTCAATAGAAACTACACTCTACAAGCTTTCAAACAATACGTAATAGGTTAAAAATAGAATTCAGACAATACATTCGTGTCAGTTCATAGTTGATTATCTTATTTGGAAACACCAAAATTGTTTCGTCAAATTCAATCAAAAAAAAGATTTTGCTCGGGTAAAAATAAAATGCAAAATATTTTTTTTAAGCTCTATGTGTCTAGTTTTAAAAAAAATAAACAGTGCGCAATTGCGATACTCGTACTAAAAATTATGCTTATTTTACCAATGTGTGTTAGTGTAGCCGGCACAAACGCGAATTTGTTGCAGCTCGATCATAAATTTTTGTAGAATTATGTTCGTTGAATTAGGCTTCAAAATTTTAACCCAACATAGTAGACACATAAATCAACACTTAGTAAAATTTTCAGAAATTTTAGAGTTTTAGAACCACCCTAATGAAATTTTTCAAAATCAGATTATCGCAGTGTTCTATTTTTTTCAGATTATATTCTTTGCAAAATAACTTCGTTTTGGCCTTCGTTTCTACAACCTAACTGTCCAAATTATCCTAAAACTCACACAAAATTTGCCCAACTCGATCACACACAAAAAATAACATATATATATCATCGAATTAAACATGATCTACGCAATATCTCAATATAAATCAACAAGAAATCCTACCTCAAAGGATAAAAATGCAGAAACAGTAACGTAGTCGGAAGACTCGCGAATACTTCGTGTATAAGGCTATTCTCGGACTCTAAGCGAAGCTCTCGATGCCCTCTACAACTATCTAGTTGATCTTGTCGCACGAATCCTTCGTGTAGGCACCAGTTCTCCCTCCTCAAGATTTTAGGGTTATAGATCTCTTAATAAAAAAGCTGTGTATTTTTAATATAAACTAATTTTAGGGTTTCCTAATCATTATATAATTAAAATTTGATTAATTACACTAATCCCCTTCAAGTCTCTAACACCCATGCATCGCGCCCAAACATTCTAAACTATTAAAATAAGACCACAATTAGAATATTAAACTAAAAATCACGAATTCTCGAATAGCTAAAATAATAAAAATAAGAGGTTGCACCTCGGGTCCTCACAGAGGGTGATACAACTTAAAATTCGAGACTATGGGGATCTAGTGGACAATTCATGACTATAGAAGTTGACAGGCATGAAAGGGATAGGGTTGTTACTAAGACTGTGTTAGTGTGGACAAGGTACCAAGGGAAACAAGCCTAAGAGACGAAAATTCACAATTTCGAGGATATCAACAACAGGGAACTTTAGCTCCAACAATAGTGTCGGTTGGGAGGAATGCACTAGGGGGGCTAATATGTCATAATTGTGGGAAACCTAGCTACAATAGGATGGAGTGCCAACATGCGTTAACTCAATCCCAAACTCACTTCTACCATTCGGTCACTCATCTATTATAATTGTGGTCACGAAAAGCACATGCAGCAGAAGTAAAGAAGTGTTAGTGCCAGAGGTTCAATACATGTACGTCCCACTCCCTCAACGCTCATACAACAGAGTTCAACACTAATGTAGTAGGCAGAGGCAGCTCGGCCAACCTTATCTACTCAATCAGTGCAGCAAAGACACAGTACCAAAGGTTGTGCCTACGCAGCTGTAGCTCTTGAAGTAGCAGTTTGAACATTTGTGGTCATAGGTACTGCATTTTTATTATTCCGCACCTGGAATTATAAGTGGTATTAACACGTGTATGACATGGGTGCTTCAAATTCCTTCATAACAATTGGTATTGCACCTATCTTGGGATTAGAAGTCAAGTCATTAGATTTTGTCTTGTATGTGGAGACACCTATTAGGGGTGATGTGGCTTTGAAATGTGCCTGCTGATCATGCGAAATCGTGATCGTCATTCATAGCTAGTTTGACCTTTGATTTGACCGCGTTGGATATGACCTGATTTGATGTTATTTTGGGCATGAATTGGTTGACATTCTATTAAGCCACCATCGATTGTTACCAGGATAGGATGACTATTTATACCCCTAATGGAGATAACTTTTATTTTTTGGGGAGACCAAGGTGACATCCATCTATTACCCATTGCATGTGGAACTGAGGAATTCAACTAATTGTTTGCTGTCACCTGGGATGATGAGAGTAGCCATTGTCTATATGTCTTACCAGGTGTGGTGTGTGACTTTCTAAATGTCTTTTTGGAAGACATTACGAGTGTACCTCCTTAACAAAAGTGAAGTTTTCCATTGATCATGTGCATGGGATTTCACCTCCTTCCTTGGCATCTTATCGGTTTGCTCCTGCTAACTAAATGAAATTTATGTTCAACTTCAAGAGTTGTTGGAGAAAGGTTTTATCTGGCCTTGTACTTCAACATTGGGGCCACCAGCCTTGTTTTCTAAGAATAAGGATGGGTTCTTGTGTCTGTGCATTGATTACAGAAAGTTCAATCGGGTCATGGTCAAGAGTAAATACTCTTTGTCCACGATCAATGACTTGATGGTACGAGTGGGCACCGTTACGTATTTCTACCATTTTGCCATTTAAATATGATAATTAGATGAAAAGTAGATGACAACAGATTTCTTGTACTAAGTTATTAAGTATAGATATCCTAGTAGTTCAACGTGGCATATGTTCACACAACCTACTGCTAGCATGTATACAATTATGTGAATGCATGATCATGCTACAAAATGCATGACATGTTCTATCCTAGGATTGCAGACTATCTAGCTCCGACGGATCCTCGTATATAGCTGGATGTAAGTTGATGTGTTTGTTCTGGTTGAAAGGTGCGGCTGTACTCTTAATATGTTTTTTCAACCATTGTCGCACCAATCTTTGTTCCTCGTGCAGCGGTAGTAGGTGAAATCTTCTTGGTGAGTGATGGCCTTCTTGTACGTCTGTTGGCATTCGAATGGATTTGTCACGCCCTACGAGTCGAAGCTAACCCTAGTGATAAACTCTAAGAAATTTTTTAATATAATTAGTGAAAATTAATAGTTTTGACGAAAAGAAAGAATAATAGTAACTACAGCGTTATCTACCCTAGTAGTGCCCACGAACCTGATGCTACCCAGTAACTTGAGGTCGAGTAGGTGGTGAACCTAAAGCTTTGATACCGTTTGTAGCGACCCAATTTTCAGAACCGTTAATAAAAAAATAAAATATTTATTGTTTCATAAATTTAGGAAAAAGTACAGTTGCTTTGATACATCTTCTAGGTTAGATAAATAAATCTGACAAAAGTGGGTCTCATCTCAAAATATTGTTCAAAAAGTAAAATACGGAGCATCTATCCTAGGTATCTAAGGCTCGAAGAAGTCTTCAATCCATGGCGTTGTTGTCAACCAAATATTCGATGTTCACTCTAACGTCTTCATCAATACCTCGCATGAAATGACAGGGGCAAAAAGAAAGAAGCACCATGAGCTATGAATCCCAATAAGTTATCCTACCCTTAAATTTTCTTTTGAATGTACATGGATAATGATAAAGTAAAGATGATGTAAAGATGCACAGTGAGTAGGAAAAATAGTAACACATAAGTACAAAAATTGAAATGAGTAATATATTGTGAAATTTTTCTCGAAGTCCATAAATAAATAATCGAGTATTCATTATTCGTACACGTGTTATCAAAGTTTCAAATGTATCACAAGTTCACAACTTAATCAATATTTCCAAGTATGATCCTCCTCATATAATTCCATCAAATTTTTCAAGAATGACCATGTTATTTAGTTACATCAATATTTCTCGTTATGGTGCTCCCGAGTGATAACGATCCCAACCACCTGACTAACCTTACTCCCCAACCATAGTGTTCTCAACCACAATGGTCTTGTTTGTCATGTTCCCAATTAATATGCTCTCCCGAGATATTATATTTTTTGACACGTTCCAACACCAAAAATACTTCCTATAAGACCACTAGACTTTATAGAAAAAAACATGCAACGGATAATATAACATGGCTCGAGCATAATGTGGTTAAATGCAATACACGACTAAATGCATCGCTTGGCTTATGACACTGTTTGGGTACTACACCTCTAGTTTGAGTACAACTCAAGTCGAATCATGATTAATGACAATCATTAATATTTTCACGGAGAATATAATCCACAACAATACATTTCACAATATCCATTTAGTTTTCAGTTCGGGTATTCCCATGATATCCTGAGTATCAATGTTCAAAT
The DNA here is from genome assembly GCA_014822125.1 of Arbutus unedo. Classification (NCBI taxonomy): domain Eukaryota; kingdom Viridiplantae; phylum Streptophyta; class Magnoliopsida; order Ericales; family Ericaceae; genus Arbutus; species Arbutus unedo. The sequence continues at coordinate 10,859 of JABCMJ010007754.1, forward strand.
CAATGTCCAAAGTTCAGAGTATAATCTTATATGATTGATCAATTCTATTATCATGCTCAATTGTACATATGTATTTTGAAAGACAGAAATTTAAGTAAGTAAAGCATACAATGAATTTAAAATAAAATAGTATGTAATGAGCATGACATAAATTAATTTAGAAATTATTTTGAATTATGGTCACGTGTAGGTTAAGTGTATCTTAACGTATTTTAGATCCTTTATGATCTAACGGAACATAGTTTATTTATGTTAAATAACAACTTAGCATGAGTATCTTTATTTATACATGATTTGTCTAAGTTAGTATAATTCTCACAAATTAGGGGTAAATTATGAATATTGGCTATTTAGGAATTTATTTATAATTAAAGTCTACCTATGGAATTTATCCAACCTAGTTAAAATGTAGTTTGTAATAATATGGAGTTAAATGGTAATTTAATTTAATAGGAGTCAAAGTGAAATCATTCTATTTATAACACATGTGTTTAGAAGTTTGAACCTAGAGTTAATTATGTAATATAATTTTACAAGGATAAATTACAAGTAAATGTAAAGTGAGTTTATATAGTTTTAATAAAGTTAGCATGAGGTTGAAAACTGTCGTTTAAATAAATACTAGGAGGACAAATAGAAATTTTAATAAATATTGGGATACAATTTGTAATATTAGGAAAATATTGGAGTCTAAATTATAATTATAGAATTTATGGGGCGATTCTGTAATTTAATTATCATAGGAACAAATCTATAATTAAATTACTTATAAAAATTGAAATATAAATAATGGGGACTAAATTTAAAATTAATTGACATACAGTATATAAAAAAAATAAATCCATCTATCCTAAGTGTAATAAACAAAACAACTAAATCACAGTCTAATACCCTGATTGGTCAACAACCGATCGTGGTTCTAGTTGTCACCCCGGACGTCCAACCTAACAATCAGCTTGGAGTCCGATTACTATTAATCATCTTCTTCCTTCGGGCCATTTTGGTTTTTCTCCGCCGAGGCTCCGTGAAGCCTCTAATCATTCTAGAACATTCAACATGGAGTCCCATGGTAGGAAACTTACATTAGGTTCGAGGTCCAGGTGGGTTTGGTCACAGGGTGGCGGCAGTGGACGAAACTTTGGTTTCTTCTTTTACTTTCTCAGTTTCCTCTTCTCTTTTCTTCTTCTTCTTCTTCTTGCTCCAGTTTCTTGGTGGCTTGAGTTGAGAGGTTTGGGGATCTATTTATAGGAGGGTTGGGAACAATATGGGTGGCCAAGCGGATGTATATTTGTATAGAACATATATATATATATATATATATATATATAAGTATGGAAATATATATAAGAACGAGATGTGATAGAATTAATGGGATAGGTGAGAGAAATGAAGGAAAGATTGGAGTTTGTTTAAGAGAGAATGACTGATGGGATGGGGTTAGGATTTGAGAAAGAAAAGAGGAGAATGTTTGATGGTACGGGTTTAGAATTTTGGGAAAGAAAAGAAGAGAATGGTTAATGGGATGTGGTTAGGAGTTTTGGGAAAGAAAGAAGAGAATG
>JABCMJ010007756.1:0-37337 GCA_014822125.1 Arbutus unedo
CCCATGTCCCATGCAGCACCAGCAGCCTGGGACATCCATGTCAGATAAATTAGTAACAGCAGAAAGAATATGTTTTGACAGCCACTCAAACGTCTAAACAAACCAGTGGAGCCATCTCCAGTCGAGCAGCTGGCTCGGCACGGGTCCAATATTCCTTGCAAAGGTTGTTAAGCTCTTCCCAGCGAGCTAATGCAGCAAGGCATCGCATCCGTCCTGAAGAACACACCAAATCTTAGACAGAGCAATTATGAATTACCACAAGAACATGACACTAAAATAAAATTATGGGGAAATCTATTCGTAAAGTACAAGGGTGTAAGGATCTTTGTACTTTTTCTTTCTTTTTTCTTCTACGCAATGAAGTTCCTTTTTGGTGGTGATCAAAATATATGTAACGGTCACCACCAATTCAATCCCCCCCCCCCCCACCAAAAAAAAAAACAAAAAAAGTAAGAGAAAAAACTAATCATATGGTCACACTCAATCCGTCGAATAAGGTAATGTAAGTGGGCACTAATTCTAACCCCAAGGATTGGGCTCGGTGGTCAAGACTTGGAACTTAGCGGTTTGCTCCATACTAGGTCTCAAGTTCTGTCAGGACCGTTCCGGATTTGATAATTTTTCCTAAATTAAGTAATTTTTAATAAATTGAAACTTTTGAGGATTTTGGAGGTAATGTTGTAATTTTCAAAAAGTTGAGACTTAAATTGAGATTGAATGAGACTTTGGGGTTGAAGTGTAATTTGTCAAAAAATTTAATATACTATAAGGGTTAAAACTGCATTAGGTTATTCTACAAGTTACCGAACATACGAACACCTTAGAGAATGTCCGTACAATCTTCGCCAGCGTTTGATCAAGTGTGCGTTATTCTTTCCGGATTCTCAAAGAACGTGTGGAAGAAGTACCAATCTAGGTGTCAGAAGCGTAAATCAAACCAATTGTTGTTGCATTCCTAGACAAATCAAAAGGATGGTTGAGTTGCTAGGGTTTGTGGTCTCGTCATAATCAAGGTAGGATTCTTGCCGAACCCTTGCTTAAGTTATTTAAGTCATCGGTGGCATCATTATTTTCTCGATTTTGTGCTTCCATAATGATCAATATGTGATACTGTGATGTGATGTTTTTAGTTTAGGTCTGTCTTTGTGCATTTTTGTCTAAGTGGTTCTCTACCGGTAGAAGGGTTTTTTCTACTGGTAAAAACTTCGTAAAAATTATTCCAGTAGCGTTTTGTACCGGTAGAAAGAATATAGTCTATGGTGATATCAACTCTTGCGAGGCCAGTCCATGCAAAAATTCAGCCCAGTTTTAATTAGACTATGCTAGTGGATGGCGGAATTGGCCCCCAAGAGATTCATTGGGGTGTGCATAAACTAGCTCGAACATCCTAAGTTAAAATAAAAAAGTGGGCACTAGTTCTTGATTCGCTGCTTTAAAGGTCATCGTGACAATTCATACCTCGAAGCGAGAGAGAAAACACCTGCTAAATGTTATATATGTGCAACAAGATGAATATTAGTTGAACATCTAATGCTTCATTCTGAGCTTGAAACAAAGGCAAGGGTTTGATCTTCAAAACTACTAAAGTTCATAGGGTGATTCGAGTGTGGTCATGCTATATGGTTGTACTTGTCAACTAAAAAGATGCTCATCGAAGAGATTTGGACAAGTTTTGGTGGCAGCTATCATGTGTCGTGAATATTTATAGGGAGAAGTTTGATTAGACAGAGATGTGAGCACAAAGGTTCAAAACAAAATTATTGTTTTATACTTCTGTGGCTAGTCGAAAGATTTATAGCATTTTGGTTATGCTTTGCGGAACTTGTAGGGGAATTGTCTCTGGAAGGCATAGTTCAGCATGCGCATTGCACTGTATGATACATTGCCTTAGAGGTATGTGTGACATGCATAGATACGTGAGTAATATCAAACCAACAAACTCTTATGTCCAAGGAGTCAAGGATTCTTAGATAGCTATGAAGTTTTGTCAACTAAGAAGTGTTCCAAAATAGCATTTTATGCGTGATATGTGAGTCTCATGCATAATGATGACTTGTGATGTAAAACCAACTACTTATGGCACCTCTATCTCCTATCCTCAGCTACATTTCTTAGCACGAACAGACAATTGAGCAATTTTCTCCCATGGGCTAGGAATCTTCGATTTATGGCTGATCATGGCCCTAGAGTGGGGATGCAACATCGAACACAGTTTTTAATAATTTTTTCAGAACAGTTCATGTAACATAGATTGCAACCACTAGTTTTTGCCACGTTTGGAGCTCATGGAGATAGCTCCCTTTTTGGGTGCATCACAATTCACAGGTTGTTAGTCACCAGTTTTGTCCATCTACTGATGGATTACAATTGTGACTATAGAAAATGTTCAATCCGGTTTGGAAGTTGGTTAAGTGCATGCAATCAAAAGAACCAAAGGTTGACGAAAAAAATTGTGGATCGCAAGCATGCATGGCCACCATATAGACATTGAAGTGAATACATATTTTTGTTTGTAAGTGTCTGGGCCTGCTTACGTGGACCTTGACTAATCTCTGGAGTACCAATTCCACCATCTACTACAAGACTAGGGAGGGTCCCCATTAAAGACAAAGTGAAGCCCAGTATAGACTGGCCCCGTAAAAGTTGATAGCACTAGTGAGGTTTCGAACTTGAGACCTTAGGAGGGAGCAAATCCCTAAGTCCCAAGCCTTGACCACCGGACAAGTCCTTGGGGTTGTTGAAGTGAATACATATTGAAAGGAAGAAGAAGGAAGAACAACAACAATATGAAGAATCAAGTCAAGGTGACTAAAGAAGCTTGTTGTGCAGATTTTAGAAAAACACAATGACTAGAGGAAGACCAAATGACATGGCTAGAGATGCCAAGATACCACAAGTTAACCTATGGTTTGATAGAGAACATAGCCCAAAAATGCTCATTGTCAAGAGATTATTCATGAGATAGCTAAGCCAACCCTAGGTAAATAAGTGTGGATATCAATGTAAGGAAGTACAACTGAGTTGGCCTTCTGAGAACTTTTCTTAACGATAAGGAGAAAGAAACGACAAGTGCTACATAGACTGAGGACCACCGGAGGCAGAGGAGGAGAGAGCTTGGCTCAGCATTAGAGAGAGGGATGGTAATAGTGAAGAATGGCCAACCAAATATCCATGTAATGTAGTTGAAGTGCAGTGCCATTGCTGTAACATGTTATACGTGATAGAACCTCCTCCGCAAGTCTTAAGGTCAGAGCTAGCACTGCAAAGGTTACGGGAAGATGCATCTCGAGCTATCAGGTGGTAGTTCTAAACATGCTCCGAGATGTCAAATGCAAGGTACCTAAAATACGAATTGCATGAGGAACGAGAATGAAAACATGGAGCACCACATACCCTGAATTGTGGTACGATGGGAGAAGGCTTCTATAAATGACAAGACTAAAATGTACATCCTTCAGATGATAAACATCTACAAGAAAAAACATATTGTTTCGAATATTATCATGTAGAACACCTTTGTAGTATTTGGACAACTGCTTTTCACATGTTGTCTTACAAAGCTATGCTTTCTTTAGACTTTTATTCAAATAACTAGGAAAAGATGTGGGATCTCTAAATTCATCATTTGTTAGAACAGAATTATACCATGATTCGGAACGTGCGTTACAATACGTAAATTAGGGGGGTACTAGCATTTTTTGGCAACCACCACCCCCTCCCTCTCAATTACTAGTCAAGCCCTCATAGAGGGCAGGCTTTACAAACCCGTTGCTCGAGCCTCCAAACCACATCCTTCCTTTGGTCTCGAGCAAGGTACCTAGACCCTGCTCCCGGGCTAGGATGTTGTAGAGTCACCATTATTTGAGTGCGTAGATAGATAGGAGATGCCATGGACATCTCTCCAAGTATTTGTAGTAGCATGCTTGGAAACCCCATGGAGGGGTCATTCGATTAGGATGAACCCAAAGAATTTACTTGTTTAAAGTGACATGTAGGGGGAGGGCATAGAGCCCGTAAGGATCCCTCGTCTCCTCCATAATTGGGAATCTCTGCTATTCCAAACTTCTTTGAAAATGAGAATTAGTCTATATTAACATCATATAGGCAAATGTATGCTCATTTGGCATTAATATCATTAAGCATTCAAGTTTCAGTTCAAAGATTGTTGGCATAAAAGCGTTTCATTGTTATGGAGATATGGTGTTTGAAAATCTACAAAAATAATGGAAAGTTAGTAAATAAATAGAAAAATGCAAATTGCATGATTTAATACAGACTACAGACCTAATGAAGCATCCAAAACAAGATGTGGACTTGATACTTCTGAGGCTTTGGTAGCATATGCCTTGAGCGCATCCTCCCATCGCTGCAATTTCTCATACCTTGAATAGAGCAAGCAATGTGACTATTCTAATTGAAAGCATCACAACCAAGATATTGCATGACAGAAGCATCCAGGAAACGTCTATAAAATGACAATGATCATCTAGATTAATTCAGCAGCGGCAAACATTAATAACTGCAGTAAGGGAATTATCAACAATACCATGATTCCTTCAGTTTAACGTCCAACTGTTGTTGGGCATAGGTCAATATGCCAACTGCGGCCTAAAAGAAAAGAAAAAAAAAACATCAATGACCTAAGATACCCTAAAGTTGGGTGAAAAAATAAGAGAAGCATTGCGAAGACATCATAAGAGGATCAGCAAAAATCAGTCTATTGAGACAAATAAACACCTCATGCTGGTGTAACTGATTGTTTATGTGTATTAGCGCTTCTACTACAGCAACAGGGTTTGCATCCATCCTGTTAGAACGTGCACCTTCGAATTCCATCTCTTTATAATGCAAAGCCTTTGCAAATGCTCGACACTAAAATAAAGAGCTGATAAGTAAAAGAGACAATTATATGCAACATTCAGCAAGATAGTTCCTCAGGTACCACATGCAGCATACCTTTTCAGCAAGAGCCCCAAGTAGGCGGATATCTATAGGAAGAGGTTTTTCATCATGCTCCATGAATTCCGCCTGAAAAAATCACTATGTCAGCTCCTACACAAAAATGATTCACATATATAAAAACACCACGTCAGCGTCTTATTGCAGTTTAACTATCATAGAGGTCAGAGATATCCGTGCTGTAGATCCTTCAGCAAGATAGGCTCAAAGCTCAGTACATGAACCTAACAGAGTTATGGCAAATCAATGTGCAAGATCTCCTGGAATTAGAATCCAATAAACTTTACCAAAAAAAAAAAAACCCAAGTTGAAACAAACTGAACACTTCTAAGTCCATGTCTCCATAGTGGCTATCAAATTAAAACCAACAAAAGGGTGAGAGGAGTAAAGGACATCAACAAGGTATCTGCCATTTGGCCGTGATGAGCAACACCTTCAATATGCAGATGCTCATATAGATGTTCTCAGTCCTCGTTCCATTAAGAAAGATCTTTTAGTAGTTTTTTGCAGGTACTGGACAGTACCTTTGAACTGCTCCCTCCACCTCAACTCTTTTTTCACTTAATCATTTAGCATGGTTAACAACAAAGTGAATCTCGTACTAATCATTATGATAAGACTATTACAGTGGAAGACTAACAGACGGGGTCAAAGTCATTCAAAAAGAAATCGAGGGGGTTTAAGCGATTTTGGGTGGTAGTTTAGTGGAAGACATGTAGCCTATCAATAGTAATCCATTGGTAGCTCCCTGATTTGTCCATAACAAAACATCATGTTTTCTATAAGAAATGCCACCTAAGGACTGAAAGAAAACCCATACAAGCCACCCACAAACCCCACTGGCTGAAAAAGGAACAAAATACGCAAGATGAAAAACAATACCAAGTTCAGAAGTGTTGCAAGAATTTCTGGAGGAATATTTGGAGAAGAAAATGCCATCTCTAAACTCCGAACCAGCTGTCTTTGACTAGTCTCATTCAGTTGTGACCAGCAGCTAACAAAACCAGCTGCAAACAACTCTCGCCCAACAAAAGGCTACCCACGCTAAATATCAGAATCCACCTCATTCCACATAAATAAAGTTACAGAAGTACAATATATCACACCTGCAGCTGTGCAAGCCTAGTGCAAGTTCGTAAAGCTGGAGAAGGTGATTCCCTCAGAAGTTCAATGCTAAAATGCCTCATCCATTCTGCCCAATCTTCTTTTGTACTGCGCTGAGAAGCCTCTCCAGCAGTGCGTAGTTTACCATCATTTACCTAAATGAAATATTACGAAGTTAAAAGATCCTCTCAAACTTATTCATTAAGTAGGTTTGACGAGAGACCAAATACTAAAGGCTCCTCTCCAAGCAGATGTGCCTTAGTTTGGTTGCTCATAGGCTAGCATGATGTCCTTTTTCTCGTGTGAGATTTGCTATTCCTCCAAGCTAGTGCGCTTACATAACATGGGCACCGGTTTTGCGGTTAAAACGCGGTAACTCAAAAGGATCAATTGCATACGTAATTATAAAGACTCAACAACTGTTACTCAAGGATGCAACTCCGCATCCTCTTCATTCTCAATCTCAGTTTGTCTCTTCTCTATGTGATTCATCTCCCCACCCTACCCAAAGAAAAAACACCACCCAGATCGCACCTACCTAAGAATACTATCTGACAAAAAACGGAAGAACATTGGCTAAATTCCTTCTTTCAAGATGCAAAAGAATTATGTGAAAAACGCAAATATGATGCAAGGCCAAGGGAAACTGAAGAAATATGATGTTCAGGTCCACTTCGCTATGCTTACAACAGAGGAAATAACACAAACTGATACCAAATGAGAAGGGAAAAAAACCTGATGGCTTCTAAGTTGTCTGTGCACATCAATTCCATCATCATAGGGATCATTCTCAATATCATTCAGAGGGTCACTAATGACGTCAACAGGAAGGCGTTGACTTAGTCTTTGGGCCGCGGAACTCCCCAGGATAAGAGGCTCATGTCTCTCCAAATGCCCTTCAATTTCTTCAAATTCCTTGTGCTGAAAATAAGTTACTAATACTCTCAAAATCTTCTATTGACGGATAACAAGATGTTAACCAAATAAACATCATCATGAATTAAATAATAGAGACAGAAAGAGGACCGGCAAGCGATATTTCAAAAGAAGTTTGTGAATTGATGGTATGAAAATGGTAAAGTCTTCCCCAAGGGCATGAGCTAGACAACAAAGTGCATCAACAGCATCCTTACGGAGCTCATCATTTTTCCTGCAAATCAAAATTGGACAGTTAAACTACCAAACACATGTCTAGGCAAAACTACCATGCGAATCCAGAGATATAATAGTTGCAGAGGATGAAAAAATGAACTTGAATAAAATCTGCCCAACCGTACCTATCCAAGCCGCAAATACTAATAATCAAGGTTGTCAATAACGTACCATACCGGCCAGTACATACCGTTTTGGCATAAAAACGGTACCAAGTACCTATAATACCGTACCGTTCTCAATATTGGCCGGTACCGGATTTTTTTTTATAGTTGCGAAAAAAGAATTTTTTTTCTCTCTTATATATATATATATATATATATATATATATATTGGTAGTTGCGATAAATCCAATACGGTACCCGATATGACCGATACCGGTACGTACCGTACCAATAGACAAACCGGTACTCAAGCCAATCCGGTATTCAGAACCTCGCTAATAATGTTATTGCATCTTTTATATATGTAATAGTATAACATCCACAAGTTCATAATCATAATCATACCCTAAGCAATACCAATCTAACCTTCCGAAACATAGACGTCAAGGTCTAACTATTAGTGTAAGCAATTTAAAGTCTCTTCCCTACCAAATAAATTTAGAAGATAACTAGAGTTGATAACAAATCCACCAACTTTATAACTTGAATGCATCACCTTTGGTAAATAATTGAGCCATGAGAAAGTGATTCTTGACTCAATTTATTAGAAGCCACCTTGTGTGTATGGAAAAGATTTTGTACAATCCCAGGAGCGGAACTACATGGAGACGAGTAGGGCCGAACCCCCCAAAAAAATTTTAAAAAATTAGGACCTAGCTATAAATTTTGAAAATTATAAAAAAATTATATTTCAGCTCCTCCAAATTACATACATTCGGTCCTCTCCCTTTCCCATAAAAAAATCTCTTCCCCCCCCCCCCCTCCCCAAACGTGGAATCCTAATTCCACCCATATACAGGTAAATAATCGAGCCAACATCAAAAGGACCTTGTACACCCCTGTGTGTATGGAAAAGACTAATCAGGTAAAGAAATAGGTGAAGGGCAAGATTATTTTCCCTCTGACTCCCAACTATACAACAGACAATCCGAGCCAGTAAAATTACGTCAATTCCTTCCAGCTCATGGGCCACATCAAGCGTGATGGAATCCGAAAATTTTCTTCTCTTCCCCGTTTTAGTCCCTCAACAAGGAAGAGTTCTTCCACTCTCTTGAGAAATCCCAAGTCACTACAAACCACGAGAGACCGAATCCAAAGCTCTCAAGTCATTTGACAATAAGTGAAAGAGGTGGCACTGACTCCACAGAAGACTGAGACTACGAAGACCGAAAAAGCCAAGAAGAAATTCAGTAAGATATCGAATGATTTCACCATGAAAGGGATTCAGTAAGACGTGGCACTGACTCCACACAACACTTAAGCAGAGCATTTACACGCCAAATTGCATTTCTTGCGGAGAGTGGAACTGTGTTCTCCACAAAACGTCTGATATAGAGTGATTTCACACCATGAAAGGCTCCAACAAATCAAGAATCCAGCACAATGAGTCCACTCTCCCGATCCTCAGCATAGCGATGCAGTCTCTCCATTAAGTTCAATAACTCATCCATGTCGTGATCCTACACCTCCCTACAATGACCATAGCCCACACCAATTGTCCCCCAAGCCCCCCCTCTTCACACTTCCTACCTTGGAATCGCTAATCATGTCTTACCAACCTACTGGTGCTTAAAGCTTCTGTCCAAAAGATGAAAAAGAAGGGTGAAAAGGAATGTTCGTGAATGAAGATCATCGATCTTCTTTGGGACCAAAGCAATAAAAGAGAGATTTAGATTTCTTCTAGAAGTCCCTGACTCAAATTAGTAGTGCATTACACCTACTTTGAAAGTACTCCAACCATCTATATAAGAATGCCACACCGACCGGCCCCAAAGCTTAATCCCTATTTTTAAACTCAGAAAGGAAAATACTTCCTATACTGCAAAATGGTCCTTCCAACCAATCCCTATCCTCCTCCATCATGATTGTGAATTGCGAAGCATGATTCAGGAGCTCCTATTTAAATAGTATTCTATGAGAAAACTCCATGTAAGTAACTAATATCAGATACTTGGGTTCCATCTAATATGTTTGGGGTCCAACATTCGAACGTTCAAATTTAGTGAACACCAATCTAGATGCACAGCAAAAAGATTTTATAAGAACATGCTAGTCTAAAAAAAAAAACACAACAGGTTATCCCACCTTTTGAGCTAAACCAAAGAGTTTAATCCAATTATGATAAATCGTAAGTAAGCTAGATGCTGGATTTATCACAAGTATAAAGTTCCTCCTTTAAAATTACTAGATGCTTGATTCAAGTATGGTAATTTGAGCACAAATTCCCTCTAAAGTTGCTCTAAAAAGTCTTATAAGGGTTTACTTACTTTTAGAGCCTCAGACCACAAGTTGAAGGACAACGTTTTGGAGATAACTTGAGGACGTAGGTGAATGATGTAGGCCATAAATACAGAAGTCCAAATAATGATGAGTACAGATATTGATACAAAATTAAAAACGAAAATGGTCGAGGAATGGTAGGGAGCACCGATAGAAGATAAGAGAAACTAGATTAAGGTGATTGGACATATCTATCGTAGATTGGTCGATTGGTCGATGCAGTAAGGAGGAGTGATATGGAATATTTGCAAGTGCCAAGGGCTGGGCAGAAACAGCATGGACTCGCGTGGTCTCAGCTACCCCAAGTACATTTGAGATATGCAGACAAAGTAGATGGTAGCACTAATGGAGAGGCAAACCAAAATTGACTTTATAGACGATAGACTGAAAAGATCTAGGTTTTTTGGATATCACCAAACACAACGACCCTTGAAGCTCAATGGAGAAGAACTAATTCATGTGCCCGACCCCAATTGATTGAGAATTAAGACTCGATTTGGTTTGGTTTATTTACAGAGATTGGTGCAACATTGGAAGAGGATTGAAACAAGGGACCTATTTTCCCACTTCCTTTCTACTTTTTGCAAATAAGGAACCTATTACTAGATTTGTCGGTGATAATTAGATGTAAAAATATGTGCAGAGATATAAGGAAGAATATTTTTAGTGCCAGATATACAATACATATCAAATTGAGATATCTGCATATAAGATACATATATGTACCAACGCATCATGCAAACTGGAACAAGCATGCATGAAGGCCAATTTTCTTGATGATATTGGCAACTGAGGAATTAAAAAACAGACCCATCCAAGACAAGCTTCAAGTGATGAACAAGAGCTGATATGTGGCCAGTGACCTGATAAAACAAAGACAATAGCATGAGGAAACTAGTTAAATGCGAGGTTCACAAATACCACTATATTTTCTCCTTGGCTTAAAAAATGAAGAAAGATCATTTGCCTACCTGCACGCGAGGGATCAATCTTGTTAGAGTTTTAATCGAAGCACGTCTTATGTCCACCGAAGCATCCACTCGAAACAATCGGATGAGTGCCGGAAGTAGTAAATGCATATGTTCATCCAATGTCCCTAAAATGTCACTCATGTAAGATGTTTCCGTGGAGGCAATCAAATTCTGCATTCCTCGCAGTAACAATAAAGCAAGCACTAACCACCAAACACTTCCAGAGTGTGGAGAATATCGAGGACGTAAGTGTAGTCATTACAGCGTTCAGCATCACTGAGGACTTGAATACAGCATGGAAGAATATCTGGCAGTTTTGTTCTGAACTCATCGTTAAGGGCCAAGCACAGTTGTTCTACTAGATGCAACACCTAAGAACAAAGTCCAAAAAATGACACCACCAATCACAAACGAAAAATACAAGCGAAAGTAATTAACCGCAAGACAAGAAGCAGGCAGGTTTACCCAAAAGAAACACACTTACAGGAGATCCATGCACGGTACGGTTAGCAGCTGGCAAACTAAATGATGACCATAATTCAGATATCAAAAAAAGCAACTCTGGCAGGTATTTCCTAATATGCTGCAATTGTCCACCAAAAACCAATAAAACTCCCCAAATGGCAGTAAAAATCAATCAACGTGAAAAAGAAAACGCAGATGCATCCAGCAAGAATTTACCTGACGCACAATAGATACAAGAGTTCCAAGCTTCCATGTGATAAATTCCTTCAGACCATCTTCACATGTATGGAGAGTGTGAAAAAGATCAGGCAAAACCTGCCAATAGATAAGGATGTTAGAACCCGGAATGTTCAACCCAACCTCAACCAATCTATAACAATAAAGTGGCAAAGTATTAAGCATGGAGAAATGAAGCATAAACCAACACATTCAGGGGAAGTTTAATTGATATTGCATTTTTTGATGCACCAACAGTAAACATCCTGCAAAGAGTTTGGAAGGTTATCCATCGTTGATGTTAACTGATAGACCACAACTCTTTGAGTATGTACAAGTTCAAGTTTATCCAAAAAAAGACAACAAGAGTGAATGCGTGAATGCATCCATCTATAGTGTATACATCACTTTTATGCAATATTCAAACCTCAATCAGATAAATAGAGGTAAGATAATCCGATTCACAAGACAAGATACTCTGATCGTCCCCGACAACCACAAACACTACACTATCTTAGAGGACCAAATCAGGTAATCCAACGTTGATAAAAATGCAGTGGAAATAATGAAGTTCAATAGTATACCGGAAAGAGATGCAACAGTTACACATAATATCTCCCTGGCAAATTAATTATCTAGGGCTCAACAAATCAATATTTGTCAGAACCTAAATTAGCAGCTACATTATCGTACTAACCTTCGGCAAGTATGGAACACAACCAAGACCCATTGACTGATCTCGCAAAAGCAAGTCAAAATAAGGCAGAAATCAGAATTCTAATAAATATTAAGCGAAGTAGGGAACGCCTAAAGAAAGAAACTAATATTGCTTATGAGTTACGACTAACCAAACCTTGAATATGAACATGAGGGATGCAACCACTTTTTGGTGGTAACTTGATAACGAAGGATCTCTAAGTATCCGCATGAGGGAATTGATGGCAACCTGAAGTAGAAGATATATTAGAGTTAGCAAGAACAAAAAAAATTGACATATTTTAAGGTTTATTTATGTTTTTTACCGTCGAATAATAATCTTCTGATGTTGCAAAAGATGGTTCCATGGGCAATTCATCCATAGACCGGATGTGTTGACCTGTTTCACTGGCTGCGCGGGTAACTTCACCATGTGACCCAGGCAATACTTGATTGCGCTTGTGCACATGAGGATCCAAGGCACCCATAATGCCAAGAACCTAGGGACACCCACCATAATATCAACATAGGAAAGAATATCCCAAAGATAACTCAAAGTCTAGTTGAAGCATAACTACCTTTAAAACTTCTCGTCTGGTAGACCACGCTAGCTCACCATTCAGCAATTTCAAGAGTAAGCCGAGCAGCGGTTTGTACTCATTGTATGGAGCGATGACGTAACTGTCAAAATAGACAAACCAATAACTTTTAAGACATGCATATAAGAGGTGAAACATGAACATAAAACTAAAAGCATCCTTATATTAACCATAGTAACCCTTCCTACAAATCTGAATGGCAAAAACCTATTTCCTTTACTTAATACAAGTTTGCTAGAAGTACTAGATTTCTTATAATAGAAAACATGGCCCACATTATTTCTCCACTTGAAGTGATGAATGCTTGAAGGGTGAAGCAGCGGCGCTTGGTATGCCAAATTGCCAACTAGGGATTAAAGAGAAGGGCCCCCGACCCAACTAGGTGAAATAGCGAAAGAAACCCTCTGGTCAAGTCGAGAGCTACAGAGCAGGGGTGATAGATTTCAAGAGTGGGACTAAGAGTGTGTACTCTTGGGACATAATAGACTTCTATTCTGTCAATTCCTTCAATTTATGCTTAATTGTTACTAGATAGATTCATTATTTTTCATGGGAAAAGATGGTTATGTGGGTGACAAATGACTCTGGAGCAAGCTTGAAAAGAATGTATTACTCGAGATCCAAAACTGCAACTCATCTCATGCAAGGGACTTCTTTTTGGTTCACCCAGAAGTGAGAGGAGCTCTTTGCGTGTAACAAGATCTGAAACACTGGACATATGAGGAAACCTAACTCGAGCCGAGATGTAGATGGTACAACAGGGCCCAAGCTGCATTTTCCGATGTTCATCTATGCATTACTATATAGATCTACTTAATTGATTCTCTCTAGACATAGTACTGCAATTTTTATGTCAAACAAATAATTAGCTTAGCATCGCGATTCGTTGAAAGCATATGCCAAATTCAACAACCTTGTCACATGGTCACACCAATGAATGACTAATTGGAATCTTATCTGTTTAATAGAGGTCAGAAACAACATCAACTAAATCGTAAAAATGTGCTACTAAACTGCAAGTGCCCAACACCAAGTTCAAACTACGTGAAGATGAAGATCAACAGCTTATTCCATGCAGACATTGCTTGTCGCCAAGTTATCAAATTGTTAATCTCAATGCTTGTACTTGAAAAGGCGCATATCAGGCCGAAATGGCAACATATCAAACACAATCCACAATATCTAACATAAGATTCTATGTCTGCACAATCAATCAAGCAATTTGATGTAGCACTTGTGCATGTGTTATTTGTTGATAAGAATGCTGATGATTTTCCACTGGCTTCCTTCCAACCACATGTGGAAAAGCATCTGCTTTGGTTATGTGTTATTTAGATGATGGCACTAAATTCATAAGCTCAATGAGACAAATCTTCCCTCTGAAAGGTTCAAAATTCTGAATTCCAATTTAGTGTTTCTACATCCAGATTTAAAAATAGTTCAGTCAAATGGTTGGCAGCTGTGAGTACACACTTGGTTTCGCCACGTAGCACCGCCACCACAAGATCGTCATCTCCTATACACATGACACCAGTTATCAACCTCGCAAGGTTTGGAGTCAAGATGCTAGCCGAGGTTAGGGCACCCCCTAAGCACTCAAGGAAGGCATTCTCTAGACCAGGCCCCCTAGGTCAAGCGAAACTTGGCCTGAGTTCTGGAAAATTTTCCCCTAAATGCTAGTCATCCAAGCCTCGCAAGAAATTGGTACAGTTGCGCTCAGTCCTCCTTATGTTAATAGTTCGTACCAGCCCCTTCAGTCTCCCAACACTCAATTCTCCAAAGAGCCCCCTGATGCTACCAGGCTGCTTAGGTAGAAAGCAAAGCCTGGAGAGGCTCTGAATTTCCGAAC
This sequence comes from Arbutus unedo, assembly GCA_014822125.1. Classification (NCBI taxonomy): domain Eukaryota; kingdom Viridiplantae; phylum Streptophyta; class Magnoliopsida; order Ericales; family Ericaceae; genus Arbutus; species Arbutus unedo. Next base: position 14,456 of record JABCMJ010007756.1, read on the forward strand.
AACCCATGTCTCCTCTTGTGATCACCAGAGAACTTGCCTACTCAAACGTTGAAGTTGAGGCTTCATCGAGGCACCTTTAACCCCTCCCTCGAAGGGAATAGCTCCAGAGTCTTAAAAAGAGGGGCCTCTACATGAAGACAAAAGGAACATCCACTGAGACATGATATCAAACTCTAGACATGGCTACCCACTGTAGCTCCCTGATATGGCCTCTGAGGTGTAACATGCATAGATATGTGCAACTTCTTAGCACCGAGATATGAACAATGGTGCAGTTGGTAATTGAAAACCTCTAAACTATCAAACCCAGAGGAGACAAACCACTCGCCCTTGAGCATTAGATGTCCTGCATGGACAAGTTGGCCTAAAGCAGTAGAAATACATAGCACAGGTTGTCTACTCCGCCAGGTTTGAGCACCACTGCCTTTCTCTTTTTCTCTCTCGCCCTCTCCAAGCATAAGACCACCAGTGCTCAGGCCATTTACCTTTGATAGTCCTGTGCCAACCCGGCATCTACAATCTTCCCAAAAGGCTTCAAACAAGCAACTTCGCCCCAATCATTCATATTTGTTAAGGTATTGTGAATGATAAAACAAGATATGGTACCTGATTGTCTACACTCAACAACGGATATATCCGTCAATATGCAAAGTAATGGTAATCGCAACATTAAAATCACCATTCCTCATTGTGCTAGCTCATAGATTTCAGCTATTAGCCGTCATAGTTCCTTCGGCACCATTGTGATCGTAAAAAGAAAACAGTTTGCGACTTACAAGCACAAACAAAACAAAAGAAACTAAAAAAGGATCATAAACATAGTTCAAATATAAAATGGGAAGCTGCTTAATTAATTTAAAAGACAGTGGCAGATTATAAAACATTCAACTCAAAACCAATTGGCAATGAGTTGAGAGGCTGCTCAGGCTTATGTACTAGTTTTAGAGGAAATAATTAATCAGTGTAGAATAAACTCTGACAGTCACCCGCAAGTGCAACCCCTGATCTGCACGTGGAGACGTAACAATGGATACATAACACACGGACCATAACGAAACAAGGTGCACTTAAGACACATACAAGACAATCAACACCAGATATCTACATAAGATTGAATGCAACACCAGATATCTGGCAGAACATCACCTTGCAACAGTATCAGAGGGAAAACTGCATGCTGAATTTGTAAGATTAATCCCAGAACAAAGTTAAGAGTCACCACCCATATGCAGAGCTGACTTTGAGACAAAATTGAACTAAAAACATACAAGAAATTGTTGAGGAAAAGGAAGCAGATTGAAAGAAACCACATACCCTGTACTCTGTACAACTTGACCAAGAGTGGCAACAGCAACCTCACGTTTTGCAGCAGCAGCTCCATCCAATAAAGTATCAACAATCAATGGCATAAGTTCGGGAATGTATTGTCTCATTGCAAAACCACCCTGAACCAGTAGAAAAAGGTTTCACAGAAGAGGAAGCACAACAGTTAGCAGCCTGCTGTGTAATGAAAAGAACTCTCCACACTATCACAAACAATCATCCTAGCATGAGAATATACTTCTTTATTATGCAAAAAGGACCATAGAGTTCCTTTCACTTTCAAATGGAGTTTGCACTGGAAATGCATTTAGAAACCACAAAAACACTTTGTTATCCCAGAATATCAAAGGTGATAGCCATTAGGCTAGTTGCTAGGTCTCTTCTCTAGAAACACCATTCATAAATACATTTAGCACATCTGAACAACTCCATACATATGCAGGGAAGAAAACAGTGGAACTATGAAGAAATTTTACTAACCACTCTCGCAAGATCACCAACAGTCACCAGAACTCCACTTGTAATGCCACTATTAGCATTCACACCAGCTCCCTCGCGGAGTTTTGCCACAAGTGCCTAAGATTGAATATGAACTCAATGAGCAAGGGAATAAATTATTAAACTAAGCAAATATGTAAGAAGAAAATATGAACCTTGTGTATTGGAGCAATATAAGGGAGTATTAACCGTTCACAGTTGCGGATTAAGCAACCCAGTAATTTAGCACTTTCTTCTCTGCATTTGCTATCTGCACTGCTCCCACATCCAGATGGCATACATCAGAGGCCACAAATGATGTGGAAGAACATGATTCCCAAGATATGTTCTCAGTTAGTGAGTAAGAACTGCAAATGAATAACCAGCAACTGCATGCTCTACCTTTGTTCTAGATATGTCAACAACTGAATAAGATGGCGACGAAGTGCTGGAAGAACATATGCTGGATTCTTCTCAGATAGTCTTCCTGCAACGGAAATTGCATATTCCCTTGCTTCAAAATCCTATAAGAACAAAGCACAAAACAATCATGATTTAACAATTTCAGGTAGGCCCACTGCTACATGCAACGAAACCTAGTTTGACAAGGGTGAAAATCAAGTTGTCGCATGAGCACATCCATTAACGGAAAACAATAGCCCAACATTAGGATCGTAACTACAAAAAACAAATCTTCTAAGAAACTAGGAGAAGGACATGGAAAGGACTAATGTGGCGGGGCAGCTATTTCCCCTTTATTTTCCTTTTTGCCAAGTCAATTTTCACTTCTATCTATCCACAAACAATAGCCTAATCTAGACGATAAAACTCAAAAATCATTTCATAGACCAGTCAACATATCATTTTAATTGATTAACTGTTTGTTACGTCCAAAAGAACGCATACGACGCCAATTTCTCTTCTTGATTTCTATGAAAAAGAAAGTGGAGTCGCTAACTTGGATAAAGTAATTCCAGTTTCAAGTGTAACATGAGGGTCAGCTGACTAAATGCCTTACAGAAAACATATCGTAAACTTCCAGAACCATGCAGTGTCCAAAAAGTGTTTCTCACATGTGATATGACCCAAAGATGGCTCCGTTGCTTAAAAAAATAAAAAGTTTTGGGCCAAATGAGGAATTTACCGACGCGAAAAAATAAATGCTGTCATACATCCCCTACCTCTCAACCCACCTCCATCACCAACGAAATAACTTTGCCTCTCTGCTACAGCATGGAAGCCTTTTTTGCCAAAGAAATCTCCATCAGTCCAGACCTAAGATGCACATGCCCCATCTACTCACTTTTTGAGTCAGACACCCAGAGACAGGTTGGATGTCAGAATGCAAAATTTGAAAAGTTGGGTGAGGCCAAAATAGCCACTGATGCTTAGTTCTTGATGACTTATTTACAGAATTTGTTCTTTGTAGATCTTCACATTGGTAAATTAAATGTAATTTATTCCTAATTCTACAGAAATAACTATTTTTTAATTTTTTATTTACAACATGTACTTATACTATATATGTTTTTTATATTAAATGTGTTCCCAATGGGTTTGCATTCTGATTTTTTAAACAGTATTGGGTCCACACGTCCAAGTTGTGCATGTCCGTATCTGTGCTTCTTAGGCCTCCCAACTCCTAGAAGCTCTCTTGGAAAAACTATACCAGACAAAGCCCTCTGACCATGATCTGACAAATCCAGTACCTCCTTTTGATATTCTTGAGCACAAAAAATAAAACAAATTTATGATACTATAGGATCTACAGAATTCTGACTTGACAAGTAAAACCAATCCCCTGAGACCACAAATAGAAACCATATAGCAAAATTTGACCGACAACATCCAGGGACAACTAATATGGCTCATGCTGAGAAAACATGAATAGCAAACTATTGTTGACTTCTTAAATCAAGAAAACATAATAAATGGAATCAACAGGAGTTAAAAGGCAATGAGATAGGACTTGGCTTAAAATTTGCCATCACACATTCGCAACACAAGACCCAATAATATTCATAGCTGATCAACCTCAACAGTCGACACAAAACTATTTTATATGGTGAGATTGTACCTCGTCATTTAAAGCAGCAAAAATAGCACTCAAGCTATCCGCCTGTGCTAGGAAATCATCAAAGCCTGTATTGCCATGCAAAGAGGAAAATATTGAATGACGAACGGTGACATCTGCATCTGCCACGGCTGCAATAAGAAGTTTTTTCACCACCTGCAGGAGTACCACAAACAGTACTAACAATGAGCAATTTGTCACACTGTAGTGTGCCCGAGTTAATTCATTTAGGATTACATCATTCTCTCTCCAAGGTCCAAGAATGAATCAACAGGAAACAAAAAAACAAATAACATAGTAAAATCAAAATAGGAAAACACATGGTTTTATACTATAGTGTGTGGCGTTGAGAAGTTGCCATAACCATCATGGAGAAATAGAGAAAACATGCTCCACAATAGAGTGGAAATAACACGTGAGTGGTGCGTGATGCCTCCAAAATTAGAGGACGTGGTAGTTTGAAGTAAAGGTGTTCTATCTGAATGAGAAAGTTCTAGTAAAGATTCTCGAAGAGGACTAAGGAGGGGTGAATTCCATGAAATTAGAGAACACGATATGGGCAATTGATTTCATTGAAGATAAGCAAGAGCTCTATCGGTCTTTCCAGCAAGTCGGTGACCCTTGTGTATTGTGTACTACCTATTCTGTAGATCCAAGAAGAATCAATCCATCCAAGAGTAATTCATGCACTTCTACATACAGTATACATATTACATTCATATCTGCATGTGTGTTCCAAGTTAGAAGAGGAATGAGACCTTCACCTCGCAAAAGAATGGCCATTCTTGGGAGGTTCCAACTTCAACAAAGTATATATACAGTAGGGGAGAGAGAGAGAGAGAGATACTTGCTAAATTGTGCAGCAGCTTCTACAGGCAGCCTACTTTCTGTGACCTTATGTATAGAATCATGAACTCCTTTTCTGCTTCAATACTCTTCTTTATATTGCTCAAGTGTGTTGACGAAGATTTATAGCCTTAACTACCCGAAAAATCCAAAAGGATTATTTAGACTATCATCGTACTATAAATGGATTTTACAGTTCAATACATGTATCATAATTATATATTACGCTTCAGAAATTTACATGGTATCACAGCCCACTTCTCTCTTTAGTATCTTCCTCTCCTGATTGTGTTTTGTTCTAGTGCTAGCAAATCTCAGTTAATTGGTTTTCCGAAATACTTTGTCTCCCCTTGATAAGTCCAGTTTGAAGTGTTCTAGACCTGGTAGACAGCATAACTCTGTGTGTCCTTATTCTGATGTTTCATCAGTCATTTATCACCATGCTAATGTTCAACACATCTCCATCAAATTAGGTTGTATGAATTATAGACATTCGTCTCATCTCCTTTGTAGTTATTTAAAGTAAAAGGCATGTGGAAGTACGTAATTGGTAAGAAAACGTATCCCTAAATTCCAAAAATCAAATGGATGATGCCTTTGAAAAGGAATTGGATGAAGATATTGACAATAGTGATATAATGACCTGGATAGTAATTGTGTTACTGTAGCACCAACAGAAGATGAGATGATAAAAAAATAGGTTAAGGTGGTTTCGACGTGTATATCAGAGATCGGTAGATGCGGTAATTAGAAAAGTGATATGGTTACGACGAATGGTTGCACTAAGTAAAGGAGTAGAGCAAATTTACCCTAGAGGCCATAGTTCGAAGTTTTTACATGTCACGGAACACGTTGCCCTCGACAAAGCTGATTGGAGAAAACTGATTCATGTAGCCAACTCCGATTGATTGATACTTAAGGCACGGTATGGTTTGGGTTTGGTTTGCTAACTATGTTATTGTCTCAATTAACATGCAACTAGATAAATTTGACACTGCAAAGCAAGTTTCGAATTTTCTTGCAAAGCATTATGTTCAAACTAACTTTGCAAGACAATACGAAGTCCAAAATCTTCGAGATGGAAATTTGAATTTTGAAACAAGCAGAGGACAGATTGTTTCTTATTTTTGCTCTAAAATGTCTATTATTTGGGATGAATGGACACTCGTGGAACCAAAGTGGACGGTGGATGCTGAATTATACTGCAAGTGCAGGGAAGAAACTCACCCCGTTCAGTTTCTCGTGATCCTCAAAGAGGATTTTGAGGCAGTCAGAGCTTTCACATTCCATCACTCTCCACTTTCAACAGTTGATGTTGTTTTGTCTGAGCTATTGCAAGAAGAAACTAGAAAAGTGTTGCTTCTCATGCTAAGGTGGGAGCTGATGCTATTTTTGTTGAAACTCAACCACCACGAACTTGTCTCAATCATTAAATTTCTCTAGTGGGAAAAAAGGTGAAAGGAAGATATGTACAAAGTTCGTTGCAATTATTGTCATGAATTTGGTCATATCAGGTACAACTTTCCAAAGAAGGGGCCTAACAACTACTGTGGGCAATCAGGGTATATGATAGAAAAGGGGTCAAGTACTTCCAATGGAGCAAGTTATGGAACAGCCTTGGTACCATCTGATACAAATTGTGGTACTGACACTCGGGATTCAACTTCTCAACCTGTTGCACCAAAACTTGACTACCCCGCCATATATCAAGTCCAAGAGATGATTCAACAAGCTCTATCTGGTACAGGTAAAGATTCTACTGCTGCCACTGCATTTTCAGCTATATCCGGTATCTATCCTAGGCCTTGGTTAATCGACTCTGAAGTGTCAAATCACATGAGTTTTGATCTTGATACAGTAGATACTCCCAGTCCTGTTTCTTGTCCTCCTATTCGTACAACAGATGGTTCAATTATAACAGTTAGTCATATTGGTTCAATTACAAAACCTAAACAGAATTATTTTCCAGGTGTGTTCTATGTTTCAAACATTTAAATGAATTTGTTATTTGTTGGTCAGTTGTGATCAAGGTGTTATTGTTGCTTTTTCTTCTTCTGGCTGTGTGATACAGGGTCATCTAGGGGGAGAGCAAGTTGGGACAGGCCGTAAGGTTGGAAGACTGTTCCATTTGGACACCTTATATGTTCTTTAGAACTCAATCACTGCCACGGTGGCAATTCCAGTGAAACCTCCTCGTGCATTTTCCCTTTGGCACAATAGATTTGGTCATTTGAATTCCTAGAATTAAGAATTTGATTTCCAGCAATGTGATAGGTCACATTCCCAAACTCTTCTCATTGTGTTAGTTGCAAACCGGCAAAACAAACCGCCTTACCATTTTGTGAATCTTGCCTAATCTAGTGTAGTTCTCAATAAGGGTATTATATGTTAACTAATCTCGCGTAGTATTCAATAAGGATAGTTTAGTCTTTTTATGTAATTAGGGTTTACTCAATATTCTATTCAAGCAGTACTACGCTTTTGTAATATTCATTCAGTCAATACAAAACTTCAATATTCTTTTTCTGTTCTCAATATTCTAACACATTTAATAAAAGAAACTCGCCCTTTGACCATATTCAATCAAATGTTTGGCAGCCTTCTCATGTAAAAGCTGATGTTTCATTCTGAAGTCTTTTAAACATACAAGGATTTTACTGCGATGATCTTGTTCGTTGTGTAAAGATGATACCATTGGTTTTTGTGGTGCGGATGCGACCAAGTTGGGTTATCTTGGAGGGATTTTCACGTGTTTTGAGGCCATGTCCAATCTTAAGATTAATGCAGAAAGTCTAAGATTATTCTAGTAGGGGAGGTGGATGATGCAGATTTGTTAGCGGAGGTCTTAGGTTGCAAAGTTGGTTCTTTTCCTTCATCTTACTAGGGCCATCCGTTGGGTGCTCCACCCAAGCCTATAGTGATCTGGGATTCTGGGATTCAGTGGTTGCTAGATTTCCGAAACGGCTTGTGGGATGGAAGAGGCAACATGTGGCGGAAAAGTAAAAATAGACAGCCATTTGATGCAAAGGAACAAAGACAAATAGTTTAAAGTCACACCTCTTCAATAAGCCGTCGTCTCTTCCCCCCAGCTCGACTGGACCTATTAGAACTAAACTGGGCACTAGCTATGCCAGAGAATGAATTTGCGACCAATCTGCAGCAACATAGTGCAGCATCTTTCCTTGTAGCTCCGTCTTCATCTTCCAAATACACTACAACTGTATCCCTTGCAAACTCAAGAAGATCATGTCCCTAAAACAAATAGTAGCTTCACAGGTAAGATCTTGGAATAAGTACAAAGTATACCAAAAAAAGGCAAGTACGCCAACCTTAAAGTTAAAACGGGCAAGGGTTTGCAAAGCAAGTTGTAGCAGCGCGGAACCGCTAAGCTCTGCAACTTGCTGAGTGCCATTTGCCATATTTCCTCGAGTCATGGCAACAGATGACCTAGCTTGGCCATGATGAGATTTCGAAAGAACCGCTGAAATGCACTTCAGCAACCGATCTTGAATAGTAGGCAACAATGATGGGATACTGTAATGTCCACCATTATCGTTGGTCAAAATCCACCGATAGAATTCATCGCACAAAAATGCCCAACACAAACATTTCTAAATGTTCTAGCCTACCTGACCGTTATTTGCTCAAGAGCTTCCACTAGCGTAGAGGAAAGACCGGCAGAAAACATAGCATCCAAAAGACTACGGATGTAAGGTTCCATGGCAGGCCCCATGGCTTTCGCAATGCTTCCAGCACAGGCCAAAGCCTCAAGTGAGGGTCTCCCTCTACGAGGAGCAATCTATGAATACATAATGTGCCAAATCATCAAAAACTCTCTCATAGTGGACTAGTGCACAGAAGCTAATTATTCCCTCTGTTCCCTTTTAGTTTTCCCTTTTTAAAAAACGTTTATTTTCCCGAACCAAAAAGTTATACTTTGGTGGCTAATTCAGTTTTTTGCACCAATTAAAAGAGCTCAATTTGATCTTTTATCGGTGTAAAAACAATTGAAAAAATGTTTACAGATTTTTTTCCAAAAGGGGACAAACTGAAGGGAACAGAGGGAGCAAGAATCGAAAATGGGGCAACGAGATTGGCACAACCATTGGCACATGTAACATACCGCATCACGCAAATGAGACGTTATTGTCGGCAAATAGTGGAGAAGTTCACCATCCAAAGCACCAGCCATCTCCCCAAGAGCAACAAACCCACTGGCACGTTCAGCGGGTGTTTTAAGTACAGCAAGAATATGATTCATGCATATCTGAACAAGGACACCCGTTTTCATGAGCAAAAGATGGGTGCGCACAGAAGATGCGTAAAATTTCAGCGACCAACATAATAAAACTGACAGCAAAGTTCACAAACCGTTAGATAATTCGTAACAAAACGATCACGCAAGAAATGAGCAATGCGAGGTAGCAGTGAAGTTATGCTGAGACGAACGAGCCGATCCCGGTGCTCTAGGTATCTGAGAACAATTTCTGCAACTTCCCTATACCTTGACATCATGAACTCACCGGTATTTCTGCACGCATGGAACTTAATTCTTACCCTCAACTGGATTGAAAAGATAGCAGAAATGCAAACAGGAGTGCTCGGTGGGTAGAAATTCATATAACAGCAAATTCAAAATCACTATTTCACAAATGCGGCAGCATTAATAGAACTGTTGTCATTAGTATATAGCAAGTAAATAATCCTGCCTAACAATGAACAAAGAAGCGCATACAAGGTCTCGCCACAAACTCTACTTTTCAGGACATCACTGTGTGGGGGATAATGCACTCCCTCAATCGATTCCATATCTCAATGATTTGACTCATTTGAAGAAGTAATAGACCACAGCAGTTGACTTCATGCAAACCAGAGTCAGGTCCACAGAAGCGGCACCAGAAGAAGGTCAAAGTAGAAATCTGCAAGAACTCACTACAGGCAAAAACCAAACCATACTTGCACCAGCAGCACCTTATCAAAGTATCTTGATCTTGCTCTATGTGAGAATCACAGTTCTAGAGCTTCCACATGATGGCTAATGAGAGCTTAAAACTGAGTCAACCACCTTGGCACCCACACTCTTTTTGAGCAATACATTAGAACAAAAATCCATTCTTTCTTGAAACAGAAAATCAAGAGAAGCAACCACAAAAGAATGGGCCAAAGGCCCAAATATCAACTTCTAACTTGCTTAGATTTACACCGACCCTCGAACATGCTTTAGGAAATTAATGGTGATTGCTAGTTAACTTGATATAATACAATCAGCAGAATAATATGAACGAATATCCTACGAAAATACAAGAAACAAAAGTATTTGCATGCAAGAATTGCAGGTGAAAATCAAACTGGGAACCCAACAATCATTGGAACAAGCACTTCAAAGTCCGCAAAAAGTGCAAAATCAAAATGTCAACCAACCTCAAAAGCTCGCCGACAGCAAGTAAAGAACCATGTATGCTATGAACAGGGGCATTTTTATCCAAACCATCTTGAGTAGCCTCAAACATACAATAGTACCTGTCAAAGTGAAAAAACAAAGGGAGAAGGGTCCTAATGAACTAAACAAATGGCAATGAATATACACCCATAAGCATTACATTCTTACTTGCTGGGGATCAACTATCAAGTACAAAATTAGTTTCAAAACAATCTGAACCTCATACATAAAAAATTATTTCACCAGATTTAGCTCTCATGTAAAGAAAAACAAGCAATGATGCACCAACAAACCACCCTTAATCCTAAATACTGTATTACAGTTTCTAAGGCAAATAAATAACTGAATATTGGTGGAAAAATAATTTATTTGTCGTCTCGTAACCTAGGAAACATTTTCATAACCTAAAAATTCATTATTTACAGAAATAATTGGGTACATATTATCCATTCCAGCATCAGAATTTTCCTCTTTGATTAAGGGCCCATTTGTTTGACCCAATATGAGCATCAGATTGGCTAAAATGTACAATGGACCATGTTCGGTTAGAATTTTTACGGGCCGGAGTAAATGTACACCGGATATATAATCCCGCAAATGTGGGATAGATAATACCATGGCATGTCTGGTTTTCTTAATTCCATCGCTATTAGTCACATGAAACTACATATCCTATGCGATGTATATCCCATTACTAATAGTCCCGTCAAACAACAGGCCCTGCATGTTTTATCCATTGCATCCTTGTACATAGCAAAACATCATAACCTTACAATATATTTCAGCCTTGTAACTTTCTCCAAACCACTTTTACCAACCACGAGACTTGAAGAAAAAAACTTCACATACCATTGTACACGCCAACGAGTTTCACGCTTCTCAATAACGCGAAGACAAGCTCGTAGTGCCTCTACTGCCCGCTCTCGAACAGCTAATGTGGGGTCCCTCAAAGCAACCCATATAGCATTCACAAATTCAGGTACATAAACATTGAAGACAGTTGAAGCATTCTCAGCCATTTCCTACAACAAAGCCAAAAACAATAGGAGATTATACTGTGGGAGATGGTAATCATCCCCAATCAGAATGACAAATATTGCAGAAAACAATAAATCAACTATGAAACTGAGATGAACTTTAACCTTAAAAAGTTGGCAAAGTTGAATCAATGCAAAAGTCTCAAATGGAATACAATCAAACCAAAACAAAATGTGGCGATGAAGCAATCGCAAATCCCTTGTATTCTAAGCTTGAACAAACAGTACTTTGAATTAGACAGTATGATTAAATTGATCAATAAACAAAGAGCAGGGTTCATAGTCATATTGCGCTAACGCCACCAAATTGATAATTTAAAACCAAAACAATCCAGCATAATCATGCATAATCATTTTGTTCTTTGAACATATCAATCAAGGTTGTGAACAATCGCACACTAAAGCACTACACAATGTCACGTATTGACACGATATTGGTTTAAACTTTAAGGAAAAGCTTCAGTGTTTGATAAGCACTGAGGCAACAACTGTCAATAAAAGCATAAATGTTGCACTTACTTTCAAGATTAGGACAGCAGCAAAACGCCGATACTCTATCCGTTCCCCATTAAGCCATTCCAGAGCATTTTTCACCTGAGGAACCACTAGATATTAGAGACTCATAGATCCAGACAACCATACAACTGATGAAGGAACAGGAGAACAGACCTGCCATTCCACTTCATCTGCAGTCATTGCCCCCCCAGCCCTTGCCAGGTGACCAAGAACTTTACTAGCAAGGATTAGGACTTTAGGATCACGCTTCACCTCAAACACAGTTCGCATGTAGTTAGAGAATTTTGAAACCTTGGAGGCATTCTCACCAAGTGACACATCTATCAACTCATCAATAGCCCTCAATGCTCCCAAATTTTCCGCGACATCGTTACTCTCTAACAGACTAGTAATACGATCATACAACTGATCCATGAATCGAAAGAAGGCCTCACCACTAAGATCACGAGCTTCTTCCTCCAAATGTTTCTTTAATGCCAATGCAGCACCTTCCTATTATCCAAAGCGTTGAGCCAGAAATGCATAAATAACTAAATGAAAACAACACATGGTAACCAAAAACTAAAATTCATGAAGTTCTTCATTGATATAGACTTCTAGAATCTCGTGGTATCTCGTGGTTTCCAGGTAGAAGTTCTGCCTGTTGACAATTACTAACTTCCAGCATAATTAAATTGAGGCAAAGCCAAAACCAAGAGTCAACCTACGACTCCATCTTTCAGAATTGGAAAAACAACTTAGCGATCGCACTTATTCACCATTTAAACTCTGTCCACCAGCCAATAAACGCAAATACAAATGTACACAAGGCAAGGCACTATGCACTCCAAATCCTAACACCACTAAGCTCGTCACTCGTCTCTTCTCCATTTCCATGTTTGAAGTGTGAGATAAGACAGTTCCCACTTAACTAAGTACGGAGATTATGAGAGTAATGCATAAAGAAAGCACTACGTCACCCCACATCCTAACACCACCGAGCTTGTCATACATCTTTTCTCCATTTTCCATGTTTACGGTGTGAGATGGTGAGATACGATGGTACATTGTGGGGTCCCACTTAACTAACAAATAGATGAATTTAGTGAGTGATAATAAAGTAAGCACCGGTCTCAATATGAGAAAGTTCCACATAGGTGTGCTACTATTGTGGATGGATATGCCCACTACGAAGATATGCGGCCCTTAATTATATATTCAATGTTTATTTCCTTGTTGCACTGAGTACGGTGTGCGTGTTTGAAACCTCGCCTAGCCTAACACATTCAAGTACTGCTTCCGTCGGAGGATTGGCTGGAAGATTACTTGGGCAGAGACTGATTTCTTCGCTTCAACAATCATGGCTGGTGATATGTTTTCACCTTTCTGCGTTAGTACAAGTCCACAAATATATATGTATGGATACATACAAACATATACATTCTTTAACATAAAACATCGGCATCCCTTTGGTAGTCGATCCAGATGATAGGTTCGTCTGCGTACATATTTCTAACGTGGTGGGCAACCAAATACAAGAATCATCACAATATTCTGTTATTTTTCGCACGTTCCATTACTTCGCGTGTAATTGAATAGAGTGAGGGGAGAAATAATACCTTGGGATTGTCTCTGGTGCATAGGTCGGCAAGGACGCGGTTGAGGGCATCCAGATTACCACCGCCTGTGCCGGTGGCCGGACCACTGAAACGTACTAATTGCGATGCGTTCGCCATGTCACCCGAAAACCCTAGCCCAATCTTGTACACATCGACGCGACGATGCCCAAGGATAAATTGCTAGCTGTAAATTTGTGTGTATGCCCGTAATAGAGTTGAAGATGACAGGAGTGATTGCGGTCTGCTTCTGCAATTAGGAAGACCTGCTTCTGCTTCCGCTTCCGCTTCCTCACTCTCGCGCGCGTGTTTTATTCCTCATACATATGGTTCGATACTTTCTAAATTCTAATTGTAGGCTAAGTTCAAGTTTGATCAGTTAAATTGTTTATTTTGTTAAAATTAGCGGCTACGCATACGCATACGCATACGCCCACGCCTGTAATCTGAAATTTTCTAAATTATAAAATAATCTGAATAAAATTTTAACAATTAAAAAAGTAGCAATTGGAAGAATAATGTGGTATTATAAATGTATGAGCCAATTTTTAAAAATTATTCAACTAAAAAATTATTTTAAAACATATATTAGTGTGTTCAAAATTACTAAGGAGTTAATCAAAAATTGACTCCTATTAATTTTTATTTAATATTAATTAAATAAATTCAAATATATTTTATTTCTATTGAATTTTGTATAATGTTAATGAGTTATTAATTAGTATAGATTCGTGTCTTATCGTTGACATTTATTGGGATAAATAGTCATATTACTTCTTTTCTTGCTTATTCATAAAAGTCACAAAAATTACTAAAACACCGTAATTAAGACAAAATTTATCTCAAGAAAATAGTGTTTAATACTAGACTTAATTATTTTCATGCGATTTTCCGATTCTATTTTCTTATAGTTTTATTATCTTAGATTTCGTTATTTATGTCATGATAACACAAAAAATATAAATAACTTTTCTAACTATTTATACCCACTTAAATGTTTTTTTTTAGATAAGCAATAAGGTTAAAAAAATCTCTATTAAAATGTTTTTGCATTTATTAATCTTGTATTTAAATTGTTTGTGCATCGTTGATTTGTATTGATGCGAGTAATATAAAACTTAAAAGATATTAATTAAAATATTTACAAATTCTCTAAAGCCAAACAAAATTAAAATATATAAAAATTAATTATTTTCTCCAAGTTTTATTTTTTACTTTTGTGATTTTTCTCGTAATTCAAAAAAATGACATAAAATTTGTAAAGGTAAATATTAGTGTATAAAAATAAAAAATAATCATTACAAAACCTAAACCAGATCTAGTATCCACTTAGTTTACTTTGGCAATGCTGGCTCATTCTCAAATGGATAAAGATCACTCCCGAACTCCATATACACTTCACAGGTGCATATACTTTATATTGTTCGTATGTCTACGAATTCTATGGGATTTCATGAGAGTATATTTACTAATTTGAGACCAAAATATTTGATGTTGTTATGTTTTTTTTCATTACAACGTCGTTTTGCTATTATTTTGTTGTTGTTGGAGATCCTGTAAGTAATTGTTACGTTAAGGATTTTTCAGTTTACAATTGTTATGTCGTTCATTTATATTTGTATGTGTCGCTATGTTGAATTTGGAAACCTATATTCATACATTATGAACAACGAACAAACGAAACTCGGATAAATGCGACAGAAATGATGATCGAAAGGTCGTTATTATGTGATCACGTGTAAGACAAGTAGGAATAATGAAATGTTAATTAATTTAGATGGCCTCGACATTGGCAATTTAGTTGAATGGTGTCGCCCCGTTTGTTGCTATTGAAAATGTCTCAACTAAGAGGAGCTGGAGGCGGTGTAGGGTGACTTAGAATCGTCTATACCTAATTATTGTGTGAGTTGGGCAAAGAATCTCGAGGGGGTGACAAACATAGTTCTAGGTGGTCTTAACTTGAATCAAAGGGCGCAATTAAGATCCGCCAGGGGCTAGACTTATTATGTCACGTACGTGGAGATCTAGGAAGAGTGAGGTTGTAATGACTCTATATGACGATGACAGGCCATTCCCTTGCAAGGTCAAAAGTTAACTTAGCTGGTACATCGGTTGAGTTTGAATTTATCAAGGGCCCGCTGTAGATAAAGAATGGTCAATCCTAGCTAAGTGCTTTACGCTATAGACGATGGGTAAGATTCTGATTATTGAGGAGGAGGATTTTAGAAACATGAAATGAAGATTTATAATAAACTTACACATTTGCTTCCGCTATTTTATATACTTTGTTGTTAAATATGCATATGTTGGGTTTTATCGGGTAGTTTTTTGTTTTCGAGTGTCATAATTAACGAACCAATTTTTTTTGCTAATGGCCTTTAACGTCAGACGCAGAAGATGCAACTGAAGATGCAAAACGAGCAAGAGAACTCACCCTATGGCAGAGTGAACTTCAACTACACCCAAATCCCATGCTCGTAATTGCTCTGTATCGGAAGTTTCAAATTGTCGTACCACATATAATCTCAGTTCGGATATTTCAATAGAATGTTTCACATGTAGTGAAAGATTCATTTTCGTTTTAAATAAAAATATTATTTTTAGTTTTAAATATTTGTTTAATTAACAATTTATTTTAAAAAAGTTTCCTTAATATTGTCGAAAATCGAGGCGTTATATATTCACCATTTAATTGCACGAATTTTGCACATCGACTATTAATTTTAAACTGAATGAATCTTATTGGCAACACTTGTCTAAATCATAACGGAGAGTCGCGACGAAACTATGTGTTTCAAACATGATTTCTAAGATACTACGAGCTTATCATCTCTTATTTTAAACTTTGGAATGTTGCTCAACACTTTCAAAATTGACCTACATGATATACACGAGATTTTGGCTCATTAAGTCGGAAAATCAAAGATCATAGTAAATTAAGATGCAAAAAAATTGTTGGGACTAAGCAAACTTGAATCCAATTAATTTTTTTTGTATTAAGTTTGATGGGTGCTTAACATTTTTTTTCACAATTTTGACTAATTAAAGTCTAAGTTAGACGTGTACTTAACAATCTTGTATAATTTGGATTAACATTTGATTAGACTAAACAATTTAAACAATCACAGGTTAAAATGGCGATAGGAAACAAAATTTTATAACCAAGGACGTAAAAGAAATCATTTATTTGCAAGCAGCGAGAAAAAAATAAATACGGAAAGATGCACATTTTGGTAATTTATTTACGCAAGTACAAGTTAAAAAATAATTATGTTTAAACTCATGAACGATTATAATTGAAGTCAAAATAAAAAAAGAAGAGAAATTAATCCCTTTTTTAGGTGTTAAAAAAAGAGACTATGAAAATATACACGTTTGTTTTGCACATTTTATTATCTTACAAATTAAAAAGATAATTATGTTTAAAATCAGACTTTAAATCAAAACAATCAACTTTAAATCAAAACAATAAAGTAAATAAAATAAATATAAATAAGATAATATAAAACAGATAACCAAACAGACTCCGGTGCAATATTTTGCTCCCCGTATTAAGAACGCGGGTTCGATACGGGTTCCTGCTATTCATTCCTAATTTCTCTCAGATAAGCCTTCCGTCATCGTCTCCACCCCTCTCTCTCTCTCTAAAAATTGCCATGTCCTTATTTCTCCGAGCCCTACCCATCATAGCAATCCGTTCCAAGCGACTCTCTCTGTCACCTCTCCCTCTCTTGTACCTCAACTTGCAGACACCCAGCAAACGAAATGCATGCCCAAGTAGAAGCAATAACTCTGTTTCTGCTTCAGCAACTCCACTCACTTCCTCAGAAACCCTAAGTTCTAACTCTAGATTACCGGAAATACCGTTTCAGGACTCTCTTGAGTGGATCAGTAGAACTGGACTGTGCGGCGAATTGTCTGAAAACGATGTTGGTAAGCGGGTCAGGCTCTGTGGGTGGGTCGCGTTGCACCGGGTTCATGGAGGCCTCACTTTCCTCAACCTTAGAGACCACACCGGGATTGTGCAGGTTTGCAAGATGGCAAAATGCATTCTTTTTAGTATTTTTAATCATTATGCTATATATAGATGTTGAGGTTGAACTTGCTCCTTGGAGGTCCTACATTTATAGGGTCGAGAGTTCACTCTCACCGGTCCCTCTCCTAAATTATAATGGTTGTAGAAATTACCTTGCAAAAAAAATAAAATATTGTATATAGGATAAACATATATGTAAATGAAATTCACAGTCCGTACTGAGTTGTTATTATGTTAGCCAGTGTTGTTGTTTTGGGTCCATGATGAGGGCGGTGATTAGAGGGCAAATCAATTGGTGCTGATTAATTTCTCAAATTTGATTTCATTTCCTATACGTATTGTATGGATTGGCTTTTAATTGTCTTGTGCAAAAAGAATGTAGGACAAATGTTAGTCAAAGTACCTAGGGTATTGTATTATCACTGAAACCGTATTTTGCTTGTTGGATAAAAGAAAGAACGGAGTGAGCTTCATTGTGGATGGATGGTTATAAATCTTTCTGTCGTAGGGCTTTTTTATTTTTGTACTAATATTGTCTTGGAAGTGCTCCCAGTCTAGATAGTTTTTGATGCTGCAGTGTGCTTGATTTTTTATTTTTTACTTTTGAAATTTATTGTTTTCTGCTTTATGCAAGTCTGTATACCAATGTTGCGAAACTACAGTGATCTTATTTTAGACTTCATATGATGTTCACATTGTTTACTTTCAGGTTACCACCCTGCCCGATGAGTTTCCGGATGCTCACTCTGTTATAAATGATCTGAGGCTCGAGTATGTGATTGCCGTCGAAGGTGTTGTTCAGTCTAGGCCCAGTGAGTCAGTCAACAAGAAAATGAAGACTGGGATGATAGAGGTAAGTGTCACACGGTTTTGTAAGCACACTCAGTTGCAGGACCTTAGATACAAGAGGATATTGTGGTTTATGTTCATATGATGATAATCATCACTTGTGGTTGTTTATGGATTTAGTCTTCCACTCAAATATTTTGGTAGCTTGGGTTCTATTCTATATTGTACGCTTTCTTTGAGTTCTAATGTTGTGATATCCGCAGAGAATTTTGAGATGCAATCAAATAATTGTTCTAGTTACCTTACAAATGGTGTTAAGGGCATATGTACCCATCCTGTATTGGTCAGATTATTAATTTTGCAGTTCGTGTGGTACTCACCAGTACTGGTAGGTTGGCCTGTCTGAAAGTGCGTTTCGATTAGTGTTGAATGTAATGGGAACAGAGGCAGGATCCTAATTGGCGCATTCTTTGGTGGGATAAAAAAGAGAAAGGGTTGAATATGGGTTAAGTATTTTTTGGTGGACAGAGTAAACCTCCCCAAAAAAAAAGAGAGGCCGCCATATAACTGTGTGGTAGAAGTGGGGAGCATCTAGATATGGATGCAAGTATTTATGCGTGCCCATATGATAAGTCTCCATCTGTTTTGTTATTAGACCATCCAGTCAGTAATTTCCTCAGGTTTTACATTATTGTGGTTATGCATGCTAGGTTGCTGCAGAGCATGTACAACTACTGAATGCCGTGAAATCTAAATTGCCATTCTTGATTACTACGTCGGATGATGCAAAAGATTCTGTTAAAGAGGAAATCCGTTTGAGGTGGGTAATTAAAATTGATCTCATGGCATTTGTCCATGGTGCAGCTTTACTAATTTACCTGTTTGTCAAGCACTCAAGCACATATAAATGCCTCTTATTTTATTCTTATTTGTTTTATTTATTCCCCTCACCCGAGACCTCAAGCTTTAAGTTCACACTGCATCTATGATACTCCTTTGAACTGAAAATATCTGATAGGCAGGCAATCAGCTTGTTTTTGGCCACACTGATCCAAGTTTGAGATTGTTATAGTTTCTCTTTCTTTTAGAGTTGCTTGAATTGCTTAGATTCATGTTACTTGATCTTCAGAAGAAACAACTCTCTTGACAAAAGATAATTGAACCAAACTTCACTTGGATCCTTGAATTATACAAGCGGTAATGAGACATTGGAGCTCACAGTTAAGATTTATCCATATCTATTGGGTTGCTGCTAGATTCCCCACTTGTACTGCTTTTTATGGTTTTTGGCGTCCTCATTTGCGGAAGCCTTGCATATGCAGGCCACAGTTCAGAGATGGTCTTGATAGTATTTTGTTGAGTGCAAACCGCTTCTCACCAAGAATCAGATACTTCCCCATGGATAACCAAAACTTCCTTGTAACACCTCAACGTATGATAAGATTTCGAAGATGTTTTTGTTTATCACTGATATTACCACATCTTGGTCATTAACGTTATTGTTAACCTTCTGTTTGGAAACTATTTTGATACGCTAAGGATTTAAGAGACTTTCAATCCCACCTCTAAAAATGATATGCATGCTTGTCCCACGTTTGTACTCGTTTTGATGCCTAATTCTATTATTGCTATTGATTAGAAGGTCTTAACTGCATGTTGCTAGATATCGTTGCCTTGATTTGCGCCGGCCACAAATGAGCTCACACATAATGTTGCGACATAGAGTGGTGAAACTCATTCGAAGATATCTAGAGGATGTACATGGTTTTGTGGAGGTAATGTACTTGAATATTTGAATTTATCTTTCAACTTCTTGCCTTTATGGTCTACATTCATACTTTATTTTGATTCGGTCCTTTTCATGGTTACAAGGTAGATTGAGACACCAATACTATCTAGATCTACTCCAGAAGGTGCCCGAGATTATTTAGTGCCTTCAAGAGTTCAGGTATGCCAGTTTATTTGTCTTATTGTTCTTCATTCCCGGCTGTCACTTGGCAATTTTGCCACTGAGGCTTGCAGATCTGATTCACTCTACCGCATATTTTGAAGCCAGGAACATTCTATGCTTTGCCGCAAAGCCCACAGCTGTTTAAGCAGATGCTAATGGTGTCTGGTTTTGATAAGTATTATCAAATAGCAAGGTAAGTTTTTCTTCTCTTTTGAATGTGTACTTCAATTATAAATTGATTGCTTTGCTCTTTTCTCAACTGTGCTTGGTGATCTCTTTCTTCTGCCAATAAATTTTGTTTACCTTTTCTGCTTTCATTTTGTTTTGATATTCTTTGCTCTTCCCTTTCTTTCTCTCCTTTGTCTCTTCACAACTTTTGTTTCTGTGAAAATGTGTGTTCTTGAGTTCCGGTATAATAATTGTGATGATGTCAACCATCACACAGGCATCCTAGAATACGATGATACAAATCTGTTTTGGTTTTCATCCTTTGCAGATGTTTTCGAGATGAAGATCTTAGGGCAGATAGACAACCTGAGTTTACACAACTAGATATGGAGATGGCTTTCACTCCTTTGGAGAACATGCTGAGGCTCAATGAAGAGTTGATTAGACAGGTTAGTAATCTTGTTGCAAGGTGGTTAGAATTTAATATTACTAGATTAAAAAGTCAACTAATAAGATGGAGAGGATAAAGTTTGAGAGGGAGATACATGTGTCGTAGTGAATTAATGTTCTCCGAAGATGTTTAGGCACTCAATTTGTAAGGAGTCGAACATGAATTCAGACAGAATATGGAAATCATTTGTATGTCAGCATCAACCATTTTATTGCATCTAGTAAACTTCTCAAAGCTCCAAAACCAGTGTTTAGCTTAAAATATGTAGCATGCACTAGACTAGTAAGAACGTAATGTAGCCGGATCTATATTGTAAAGTTCATGTATGGCGAAAATTGATAACAGATGTGGCGGAGTGATATTCTTTTCGAGCATAATCCATCTCAACTTGACTCAGGCTTCTTAACTCAAATGAGCTTGGCTTAGTGTCTGACTCACTTTTGAGTCTTAAAATTTTTCTTGAGCCTGATTTCTCATCTTTTAGGGAGCTGAACTTGTTAGTGTCTGAAGCTGTCTTAGCTTCCCAACAGTTGCTGTGCACTGTTCAGCGCCTATGGAGTCCAGGCACGGTGATTGCTTGAACATAGTTTGGAAACCTTATTGCATCAAGTTCTTATATATAGTGTACATGTCCTAATAAGTTTGATTTGTGCTGCTATTGCTGAAAATTTGATTTGGTCAATGTCACCTCAAGGTATGACTAGTTCTGGTAATTGTAGGTTTTTCTGGAGATCAAAGGTGTTCACCTACCCAATCCTTTCCCCAGGTTTACATATGCTGAAGTGATGAGTCGATATGGTTCAGACAGGCCTGATGCTCGTTTTGATCTTGAACTAAAAGAAGTATTACTGGCTCTCTCCCCCTCTCTCTTCTATTTGGTCATGTGACAACTAAAAGTGTCACTGCCTAAAAGAAGAGTTTGAATATATTTCTCTGATCTTTTTGTTTTGATGAGCAATTCGTGGTTTGTTGTTTTGTGATTACGAACGTGTGTTGTTGTGGGAGCTGCAGGTATCTGATATTTTTGAAGATTCCTCCTTCAAGGTTTTTGCAGATGCCCTGACAAGTGGGGGAGTTATAAAGGTGTTATGTGTGCCTTCAGGAGTAAAAAGCTATTCAAACACAGCCCTTAAGAAAGGTGATATCTACAATGAAGCAATCAAAAGTGGAGCCAAGGGTTTGCCTTTCCTAAAGGTCTTGGATGATGGTAACGAATGAAAAGAGGCAATCCTGGTTTTTGTGAAGACATTTCTATGGCTCACAACTTACAGGGTCTCCAATTTTGCTTATAGGGGCCGTTGAGGGGAGCCCTGCACTAGTATCAAGTTTGCATCCTGCAAAAAAGGAGCAGTTACTGACACGTTGCTCTGCTGGATCTGGTGATCTTATCTTGTTTGCTGTGGGTCACCATGTCTCAGTTAATAAAACCTTAGACCGGCTACGTGGGTATGTAGCACATGAGTTGGGCTTGATTGATCAGGTAAGCTTGTAGAACGCCTTCAACATGGAAAGTTTTAATTCATAGTTATCTCCCTTTCTCTCACATTTTTTTTTTCTGGCATGTAGGCCAGGCATTCAATTCTCTGGGTGACTGATTTCCCGATGTTCGAATGGAACAGTTCGGAACAGAGGCTTGAGGTCTGTCTAGCTTGTTAAATATAATGTTTATGGGAAAATAAGCTGTAGTCATGCTTTTCCCAATGCTACGCCGTCATTTGTATTCTGTTTTTCTTTTTGCCAATTGAAAACCTGTCATTTTGTTTTTGCAATCAAGTATGATTTTGCTGTATCATCGGTCCGGTAATTGTTATTGTGGTTCTGTCTGTAGTGAAGAAGAATAGTTTGTTTAGTTTTTCTTTCGAGCAAAGTGGTACTATGTCTTACTCTTTCTTGTGGTGGTTTGTAAGCTATAGTGCTATTATTCTAGCGTCTGCATAAGAAGGAAAAAATGGGTTTTGGTGGTTTGGGGCGCGGGGGGGGGGGGGGGGGGGGGGGGGGGTGTTGTTAAGGGGAAGGGAAAACACCGGTTTAGTCTCCATTAA
Source organism: Arbutus unedo (assembly GCA_014822125.1). Taxonomy (NCBI): domain Eukaryota; kingdom Viridiplantae; phylum Streptophyta; class Magnoliopsida; order Ericales; family Ericaceae; genus Arbutus; species Arbutus unedo. The sequence goes on from JABCMJ010007756.1 coordinate 37,201, forward strand.
TGGGGTCTGGGAGGGGTGGCTAAATTGGTTACCCTGAGCTAGGCTACTATTTTTCACTATACATCGTGAAACTTTTACTGCAGGCTTTGCATCACCCTTTCACTGCTCCAAACCCCGAAGATACGAAGGATCTTTCC